>VZTG01005924.1:2641293-2734188 GCA_013397845.1 Melanocharis versteri
TTTTTTCCCAGAAGTGTTTTAGATTGTGTGGTAACCCCAAACATTTCGTTTATATTATTTATTTCTTAGACTGATTTCCGAGCCATGTGGCACAGTTGGTCTCCCTGGTTGGATGACCCAGGCTGTCCAAGTAGGAGAGGGATCCCTCTATTTTTAATTGAACTGAATGTTCTTAATCAATTAATGAGTTTATTGTGCAAATAATAAAAGAGCCCTTCAATATGCCAGCATACTAGTGCAAATACTCCTACATATACTGGTTTGCAGAGACTTTTCGTAACCATGAATATTCTATTGAAGAAAAGTTGTTTACTGAATATTCATGAAGAGCTGGAGGAAAAAAGAGGTCATGAATATGGACAAGTCTAATTTGGCGGGGTTTCTTCGCAAAGAAATAGGGAAGCATTCGGTTTTGCTGTTGTTATGCAGCTCTATTTTTTTCATTTATGACATTCACATTTAATTCAGCTATGATAAAGTTTACTGCAAAGCTGTATCTTAGGTATTACCTTTTTTTAGTAAATTATCAGTGTTTCTCTATCTGGACTCAGCTGTTATATGTCTAACCCTATGCTGTCTTTTCAGGGAAGCATGTACAATTGCCCATAGTTCCTTCAATCTCTGACTGAGACAGTTATTTAAACAAATATTTTTTTTTAATTGCATATAATTCCTTCTTCTTTAAACGTGTTCACTTTTCCGATGAAAGATACAGGGAAAAATTTTCATTAGAACTTTGTCCCTTTTCCTTAAAAATCAGCTTTCATCAGGCTATAGTTGGGAAAAAAACAGTTTAGAAGATCCATTTGGGGTTTTAATTTGCTGACAGTTAATGAAAATAACTTTTGCTTTTACCTTTACTTTCAGAAAAATTCTTCTTTTTTCTTTCCTCTAAAAATTACAATACTTTGCATGTTTACAGACAACTATGACACATAATACTGTGGAAAACTTGGAACAACATAAATATCTAACTGATTTAAAATCAGAATACAGTATGTAGAGGTACAATGAGAGAAAGGAATGAGTTAAAATTACTGCATGCATTAGTGAAGATTATCCCAGTCAACCTTGGGCATAACAGGACTTGAATGTTTTTCAAATTCTCAAATACATATATTTCAAATAATAGGCTAAACATTTAAAATTATAAATGACATCGCTATTTACATCACCAAGTCTTAGTCACTTTCCATGGCTACTGGATGCCTATACGTGATTTTTAAAATGTCTGCCAATCTGTTTAATTATTTTTTAGCAATTAAGGTTGTAATTTGTGGATGTTGCTTCAGCTTCTTGCCATGTTGACTGATGTCTCAATGTGTACAATCTATGTCGTGCCATATGTTCCTTGCTAGCTCCTATTAGGCAGAACAAATTTTTCTTTCTAATCAGGTTTTTGCTGGTACATGTTTCAGGAGAAAACAAAATCAAAGTACACTGGGTCTGTTTCTCCACTGTTCTGCTCCTCATATCCATTTTTCATAAGCATGGCAAGTGAGTATGAATTGGCAATGAACGGAGAATCCTTGTTTGCATGTTTTCTATGCTCACTTTGTCCAGGTGGAAATAGTTTAGAAAGATTTAAGCCATTGAAACACCAGTCCTGTGAGTCAGCTGTGGCAGACTGCTCCCAAATTACAAGCACAAACCACTAACATCACGGAGTCCATTGAAGAACATCTTTATGCATTGTATACCCACTTTATGACTCAATTCATGCACATTTTTCAAGGTGGCACATAGTCTTTTTGTGACCATAAAATAGAAACAATTGAAGCCACAAGATGTATACCTACCTGCCAGTGGAGCTTGCTGTGGATAAATGGATATGCTGGAGCAGAAGCACATTAGGAGGAGAGCAGTTTTAGGAAGTTTGCAATTCTATTACTCCAGAATTCTTTTTTGTCACAGGAATAAGTTATCTAGTTCCCATTTTTAGTACATTTATATAAGAATGGAAAAGGGGAATATGAAAACTGTCTCAGAGGTTCCAGTTTTATTTTTATTTTTCTGGTGAAGACTCACTGTATTTTTGCATGTTTATATAGTGTCTGCTACAGCTGGTTTCTAAATTAAATTTACTTGATGGGTGCTGGTTTTATTTGTATAATGGCTTTTGATCAAAGATACAAAAAGATAATACACATGATAATTTTGATTGGTGAAATATATGAGGCACTTCCAAATGTTTTTCAAGCACTGTTTGAAAAAGAAAAAAGCCACAAACATATTAGCAGCACTAATTAGTAGTGGGGAGCCTTGGATTTTCCAGGGTGGAAAACATTTTTAACATTTGTTCAGAAGCTTCAAAGCTCGATTTTAAGTGCTCAGCTCATGGTGATAGGAACTGAAGGGTGACAGTGACAAGGAGTAAACAATATTTACATAGCAAAAACAATTTGACAACTAATTTATAAATACTGCAAATGAGAGGGAAAGCTCATAGCATTTTTAAAGCAAGATCTCCTTCAGAATTTAGTTCTAATTTTTTTTCTCCTAGTGTTCTATGAAGACCATTTTTTACTGTTCTTTCATAAAAATATTATTTCATAGGAGCTTTATTTGAAAAGCGAACTTCGGTATCGAACTGTAATGCAAATTCACATTTAGTAATTTTTACTACCAAAAGCTGCTAAGGACAAATACATGTTCTACACCTGTGTACAAGCAGACCTCCCACAGATTTTGATTAAAAATCCAGTGCTATGGTACCAAATCTGAGTAAAAAATCTATAGTGAAGACCAAAGAGAGCAACATTACTATGTTCTAGCAATTACTTTGGCTGATTGCAGGCAAGATAACCCTGAAGTAGAGGAGTTAGTTCTTGGTCATTCAAGACACTATTAATTCAACACCTGTAAGAAGAAAGAAGATCTATGGATTTTTCAGAAGTAATTTAAATACCCAGCTTTAGAATTACTGATACTTGCAGTTTGCACAATAGGAATTATTGTAGAACAACTATAAATTTAAATACAATAAACATTCCAAGAGGTCACACTTGGTGCTGATCCAAAACACACCCAAGATATTATACAGAAGCTGTCTAGAATTCCCCAGTCTACCTAGTCTGGCATACAAGGTCATATTTCCAAACCAATAACTACATCTATGCTATTAAAATGAGCCTGACTCAAGAGTTCGCTTTGAAACTATAGTGACATTAACACATCAAAAAGAGGCACTCCGAGGTAGCTTTGACGATAACTCCATAGCTGATCATAATTAAAAAGACAGACTACTAGGGTTGCCTTTCTGCTGCCTCTGAGCTAACAGGTCTGTTTGATGCCATCTCAGACAATAACCTGCTATGCTTGTTCCCTGGTCTAAGTTTCACTGGCATCCTTAGGCTAGTGTGTACTCCAGTGTTTCTATTTCCAATGCTGCTCCACTAAATCAGAATTACTCAGACAGCTATAAAGTGAGTCTAACATGTACATTGCTAATGATTAATTATTAATCAAGTGGTTTGTGGTAGTGCCTAGGGACAACTGAGATTCAAGCCCCATTATGTAAGGCACTGTGCAGTTATTCAAGAAGGCTGTAGATGGATTTTCCCTTTTAAAACCAGCTGTGCTTTTACCACATTCACGCTGGTTCCACTTTTTACCCTTGTATGCATCCTTACAAGTTCAACACATTTGGCACTTGAACTTCTAAATTTGTTTTGTGTGGCTTCATCTACTTGTTTCCTGAGCCCTGTAGGAAGGGAGAGAGGTGATGTTGCAAGATGCAACTTCATCCTACCTGAGAATTGTTAAAATGCAAAATTCTGATCCATTCAAAATCAAGTATTTTACTGTAGTTCTAAGCAGCCAGCTTCTCCTCTGCTACTGAACTTTTTTAAACAATAAAAAGTTGTAAACTGAAGTCTGCTAGATTTACTCCTTTGCAGTGCATGTCAGCAGCTGGTATCATTGTCAGCAGGAGGGATGCTTCCACAAAGGATACCATGCTCAATACATTTTTGGCAGAGTCAGGTGGCCATCATGAGTCACTAAGGCACCTGCTGTAAATCAGTCTGCTATACTGGCATTCTCAATTGTGTATGAAATCCAGATTTCACTTTCTTATGTTACTGGTTTTTGGCAGGTACTCTGTCAACAGGTGTGATTATCCATGATGGGGAGCATGCAGTGATGATGGGTAAAACCTTGCACAAGTCCTTAAAAGGACTATTTTTGAAGAAGGTGAGAGATTTTATGGTTAGCAGTAGTTTCTGGTTAGAATCAGACTTTTTCCTTCTGCTGCTACCCTTCCCACTCAACCAGAATCTGAAAAATAAGATGAAAACTGCTGGAAGACTCTGATGTTATTTTCAAGAAATGTGGTGGGAACAGTTTCATAATAGAACAAGTGAAAAAAAAAAGCCACATTCCAGCTAGCAGGAGGAAAAAAGGTGGATGAGAAAGGAGGGTTACTGGGTTTCACAAGGAAATCTTAAATAAAGAGGGGAGAGGAGAATAAGAAATGAATAATGTGTGAAATGTCAGAGGGAAGCTGATTGAGATAGGATATGATAGCATATTGAGAAAGGACAGAGAAAATTAAGGGAGAAATGGAGAGGTGACACATAATGGTGAAGGGTTTTTTTCTAATGATAGGCTAATGAATTCAATAGAATCTCAGAAGATAAAGCAAAATTAGGTGCTCAGCAGTAGAAGTTAATCAGCAAGTACACTTCACACAAAGCTATTCAAAGTTGAGGAAAAAATGTAAAAGAGCAACAAAAACTTTCGGGAAATTATACCTAAACAGTGTTTGAATACCATCTATATATAAAACAATAATGAATTTAGAAACTGGTTGTATGTTTTGGGGAACTCTCTTAATTACTAAGTTAAACTAACGTAGCAGACGAGAAACTCTTCAATTCTTGTTCACTATTTTGGAAGTTTCCTTTCTAAACAGATCATTCACTGGCATCTAAGCAGTCACCTTTCATTGCTTGACACCTATATCCCCGGGGAAGGGTTTGATGAACTTGTAAACAAGCACTGTGCTTTGAAGTTGAGATGAGTATGAGGGTAGACAGCAGACATCACATATGTGCACTGGCTGTAGGACTTCATAATAGGATTCCTGTCCAAAAATGTGTGTGTGTGACTGTTCGCGAGGCTGTGCCTCTTTTACTTTTGCTTTCAACTGCATCAGCTTTGGAAAAAAGACCCAAACAAAATCAACCAGAAATCTACACAATGGAGAGGGTCAGGGTCTGAACTCCTCTGAGAATGTGTTGATTCATGTCTATTATGTGAATCAGTAGGTAATCAAGTGGGGAGAGGCAAAAGCTAGCCCACGTGCTTCGGCGACTTCAGTTCCTGTGTCATTTGCATATTGCAGGTTTTTATGATACTCCTGCCAAGGTTTTTGGTTCTGAAACAGTGTTGAAGTGTAATGAGAGTAGATTTCTTTGTAGTGTTTCCAATGTTCTCCATGATCAGCACAGCTTCTCTCACGGCTTCTTTTTCTTGCTTTAGGTTATGGTTGAAATTAGTAAGATAAAAGACAGATAATAATTTCGAAAAGTTAATTGAAGTTTAATGAAGTTCAGAAGTTTCGAGTTAAACTGAAATTATATGCAGAATTTTCTGCTTGCTTTGTATTTTCTTTTGAATTGCTTATCATTCAGGAATAGGTGAATACCTGAACAAGGTATTTGGGTAATGCCTGTGGCAGATATAATAAGCAGAGAAATTTTTGACATTAGGAAATTACTCTTATGTTAGTTTTCCCTGCTCTGTTGTTCTCAACTTTGTTGCCAGGGACCACAGTCTATGTCCACACTCTATGATATGATGAGATTCCAGGACTGTGAAGAAGAAAGAACATCTCTCCTCTCTCTCATTTCACAGTACTTAATACTTAACTAAATTTCCATCTGCTACCAAATACTAAAAGTTATATTCCAAAAATGTGAACATCTGCTTTCGTGATTAAAAGACCCAACTGAGTAAATCGTCATATATTTATAGAGATTCCTTTAAAGATATTTTTGTTTTGGAAGTTGTCCAAGGCCCTACTATGAGGTGACCAACTCTGGCAGTCTTTTTGATATATTTAATGATGAGGTGTGAAATATTTAGGTAAATATATGGATTGTTTTCAGAATGGTAAATAAAAAGGAAGTACCTTAAAGGAAAAAACACGTTTTTTTAGGATTTTACTACTAGTTTTCTTTTGTTTGCATGCTTTCATAAAAACTACTCTTTAAAAACTTTCAAGAGAAATAAGACGATGCTGTGTATGTTGTCAATAGCTTGTTCCAGTTTGACTTCTCACAACTTGAGAGGAATTCAAGTCACAGAGTTTCCGTGTTGATCCCAGCATCACGGCAGTATCTGGCTGTAGAGTTTAATTTGGTTTATTAAAGTGTTACAGCTTTTTCTCCACACTTCCATCTTTGCAAAACTCCTCTGGAAATTTGAGCACTATTGTATACTACTGGAGTAAGCGCCTCTGTCTTAACTGGGATGAAATCCAGTCAGTTTGCTCAGAATTACATGGGGTGTAAATCAGTGAGGCAGCTGAAGGCTGTCCAAAGCCAATTCCCCAAATGATTCTTCCATCAAATTGCACAAGAAGCAGTTTCAACTAAAACACTTGAAAGTATTTTTTTTTCTCAATGGACAACTTGGAAATTTGTTGCTGTCCATTATGACTTTGAATCAAGTTAGACTTTGAAATCTCCAGAGTAGTACTGTAAGATGAAAAGGTTTCATCTTACCAGAAACGTTTCCTGGATCACTGAGCCATTGCCCTGTCTTCTTAGGCTGTACGTCTGTTAATCCTATGTGAAATAAAATTTCCATCCTTGACAAAGCTCTGCCCAGCAGCAGATCTGGGTTCTGTCTCATTTCTAATAAAATGTGGTCAGGAATTGTAAAGAGTGGTTAATCTTTCAGGTCCCTGCTGGATACCAAAAAGGCTATAAACTATGAGGAAAACATAAAAAAGAATGAGACAAAAGGTGAACAGGCTAGTATTGTAGTGAGCTATCACCTCTACGCTTTTAGTTTGGATGAGAGATTGGTGTTCTTCTGTTTCTGCTGCTGAGAGTATTCTGAATGATAACGGGTTTGGTCCCTGAGGGACAGAGTAGAGCAGCTGAGACAACATTAAATCCAGCAGATGAAGGTACAGTAAATGCCACAGGCAGTGTTCAATTTTGTGTGTTAGCAGCAAGGGATAGACATTTAAGAAGTGGAGAAATGGCAACCTTGTGTGATGGGATGAGATGGGAAAACATTGCATTTGTCCTGAATTGGCCTCTTATGCAATTAACTATGCTTTCTGTTGTTTCTTCTTTGTGATGGAAATGGCTAATGTGTAGAAAAAAATTAATTGACAGTATAAGTGTGTTCCCCACAAAACATAATTAGGAAGGTAGCATATGACACTTGAAAGAAGTGTATGAAATACACAGAAATCAGAGAGAAGCTTGTGGTTAGTTCTAAGGACCTAAAGGACATCCCTTCTAAGCTAGAAGGAGGGTTGCAGAATAAGGCTACAAGATTTCTTATCAGTCTTTCACAGTATACTATCAAAACAATCTGGGTTTTATGGAAAAAAAAGCTTATGGGATAATATATCTAACTGCAAGGTAGCAGAGAACATTTACTTTTTAGTTTTGCTTTGTTTTCTTCAGTCCTCTGTTAGCTGTAGGAACTTGAAACACCTCAAATCTCACAGTGGTTATCGGGAGAAGGATCAAATCAGAACTATTTCAATTGTACATTGCCCAAAGAAGAGATTAAGCCATCTTATTCTTTCCATTAAATATGTCTACACGCAGCACACACTCAGAAATCTGTGTTCTGTGATCTATGCTAATGGCTGTGCTGTGTGCAAAAGTGTCCAGATATTTCTTCCTGAACACCCTCAGTATCAGAATCAGTAGAGTAGCATTCATAAAGCACCCTAACTACTTAGACTTCCAGAGGCAAAATTTCTTTAATTAAATCTGGACCCACCCTACTCTGTGTGTGTGCAGCTGTGCTGTTGTGTGCCAGCTCCCTGAGCTGGGCTGCTGTTGGACTGAGGATCTGTGTGGTGCACGCTGTTACTGAGTGTAGAAATTTCTGTGCTCCACAGCATTATCAATTGATTGTTACTAAGAATCTTGAAAGAAATTCTGGCCAAATGTAAGCAATGGGAGACATTGCCATTGACAATAGTAATGACCATCATATATAATGAAAACTTTTTTCTTATCTAGAGCAATTGCTAAAAAATCCACTGTTCTAGGAAACATCATGTAACATTAATTTCTCGGAATAATATTGTTAAAAAAACTACTTTCTTTCCCTGGCTGCTAAAATCCGTTTTTCTTTGTTGAGTAAATCTGTCCAAACTATCAGAACCTGGAAGCAGATTCGACTTCCTGTGTCCAGATTTGTCCTCTGTCTACAGCCTGCCCCCAGTGGGGAGGGAAGCAGACACACAGGCCAGAAGGAAGTACAGAGGCTTTCCAGACAGGAGCTGTCAGAGACTGGAGTATTCCTTGTGTATCCTGCCATGCCTGCTTTATCCTCAGTCATGTCAACAGCATTGTGGACAGGTCCCATCAGCTACCTGGAGGGACAATATCCAAACCTACTGATTTCCTTTGGTGAGGAGTAGTAGCTTGGCTACTGCCCTAGGAGAGGAAGCTAGAACTGAAATAAAAATGAAATGCATATTCTTCAGTACATGAAGGACACCGGGGTACTCACATACAGAATGGCAGTCCTGTAGAGGCTGTCATCACTGCAGTGATTTAATAAAAGTATTTCATAGATATACTAGAATATTAACATTTTCTCCTAACGAACAAGGTTTTTCCTGAATTTTCATTAAACTCTTTATTTTCCATTGGTTGGCTACATGACGCATTTTTTTGGGTGTTAACTATTGTTTTGATTTTAAAGTATTTATTGGAAATAACTTGCTCAAATCAACAAGAAAATAATGAAGCATAACCAGTGAAATTTCATATCAGCCTTTCTTCATACAAACTTAAATTCAAATTTCATTTTAGCCCACAAGTAAATAAATCTGGATACTCTTATTCCTAAACTCAATTTTTACATATCAGAAAACTGCCAATGGAAGTGGTAAAATTGGACATATTTGACAAAGTCTTGAATGGCAATGCAACTGGGTGATTGCTGGTCACAGTTTTAAAAAACCCAAACACCTCAACGATTCATTTTATTTCTATCAGATTTTATTTTGCCTTGCACACAGTCAAGTGAAATAGAAGGACATTGACATATAGGGATGTCAGTCAGGACTGGGAAGATACTACTATGAATGTCAACTACTCTGGTCTAAAATGTATTCTCAGCAGTGGATGCATCAGGGATTTGAAGGGATGGTATTAAAGCAATTTAAAAAAGGGGGATGGGAGGGATCATGGAGGTTTCTTCAGTGCAAAACCTCAGAGTTGTATTTATTTTTTCTAACTTCGTTAGCTCGTATAATAGGAGATATTGCCTCAATCTACAGAACTTGCTTTGCTTTTATTCTAAAATCAGGAGAGATACAATGGTGTATGAACTCCGCACTTCCAGAATTCTCATCCATTTATTTTCTCCAAACATAGAGTCTAGTTTTCTTCCTTTCACACAAAATCTAGTGATTATATACTTAATATTTCTTTAACTATATCCCCAAACTATTTTCAGGTAATACTGCACTCAGGAATAAACACAAATTCATTTGGTACGTGATATACAGGCAGCAACTGCAAGGTTGCGGATTACTTCCGTGTTGCACATTCGGGAACCTTTTCCCATTTGCTCGTTTTTGCTGGTTTGGGTTTTCTTTCTAGCTGTACTTCGGTTTAGCCTTTAGGTGGCAGCATTAGAGAACAGTTGTGGTTGTGGGCTGGCCACCATCTAGAATGCCATTCGTGGGCAAGAATTATAAATAGATAGTACCAGGCTTGTAGGTGCCCTGCTCAATATGCAATTCACAGCAAAGACGCAGCAAAGCTTATACAGAACCATTCAAAATGTTAAAAAAAAATGTAATATATATTTATATATATAAAAAACATATACTTGTACGTGATCATTTCGTTCTTAACACTTCTGCTCTAACTTATGCATTTTTTATATAGAAGTGTATTTCTACCAATGCATATATATACATAGTTTTTGAAAATGCTTTGAATCAAAATGGATTTTTTTCTGATTTACTAAATGTGAAATCCTTTATCCTATTCCTGCTTTCCTTCCTTCCTTCCTTCCTTCCTTCCTTCCTTCCTTCCTTTCTTCCTTCCTTCCTTCCTTCCTTCCTTCTTTTTTTTTCTTTTTTTTCTAAAAAGCAATCATTATCTAAGAAAGGAATGAGAAGTAAAGGGTCTTGAATTTAGCCTGCTTTTCAGTTATGTTTCAGTCACTTTAGAATGCCTAAATCACATTTTCCTGAATATGATGTGATCAACAGGATAGTTTTAAAACATACACAAAACTTTTCTCTAGTACACTGAAAACTAAATGAACAGTGTTTATCTTATGTCAGATTGTGTATTCCTTATATCTACAAGATTTATATATCATTTATCATCTGCATTGTATCTCATGGCAATAGGAAGTCAAAAAAGATACATCCTTGGCTTTGTGGAGATTGGGGTATCCATGTGTGGTGGACAGGTATAGTGGGATGGACAGAGTGAACATTAGTATTCTACATTTCATTCGATAGATATAATCTCGAATAAATATGAGAGAAATGTTGTGTCCCTACACTAGTAGAAGATAACTTCTATTCCAGTATTTATACTTCTTCCTAATATCTACCCTAAATCTGACTTATTCTGGGCTTAAATTCATTAAATTCCTTCTTGGTCATGTTATATGAAGGACCACATGATCATAGCATAACCACGCAGTGTTCAAATTAGTCACACTTGCAAATAATATTTCAAATGCTGAAAGTCAGAAACCTGACTACATAATTGTAATTTAGGCTACATAGGCTTTAACAAATTAATGCTTCTATGCTAGAATTTGCTGACTGAACTATACACACAAAGAGAAAAAAGCCTTACAAGATTTTGAGGATCTGCTTCACAATGTGTAGAACATCACTGGCCAAATAGTAGAACTTTTCTGAGGAGAGCTACATGTGTATTCCATGTAGGAACAGGAGAAGATGAGAGCCAGGTCAATCTGTTAGCATCAAAAAGAAAAAAAAAAGAGAAAGTCAACCTGATAATCCTGAGATAGTATTGTTTCAGTCTGTTGTGTTGGTATACTTTGACTCAAAAGAAAAAGGCTAAAAACAGACTTGGTTTCATCATAACCTTTTCCGAACTAATATTTTCTATCTTGGTGGCTTTGTTATGCAGGGTCATGTCGAAAGGATCAGAAAAGAAATTTTGTGACCATGACAAAATAATGCTTAATACACTCACAGTTTGATTCCTTTTTCTTTCTCCTAAGTCCTATTCCCCATCCTACATGGGAACCTGCTACTGAAACAAAGGCAGTGTTAAAGATAAGCATTCAGCTTTGTATTCTTTTGAGAACCATATCAAAATGATGCAGCAGTTTGATCACAACAAAACATGAGGTTGCATGGAAGAAAAATAAATTAGACATAGGCAGGTTTCCCACTAGTTATTGGATGTCTGTCTGTTACTGCTTTGCAAATCATAGAAATTTAAGTCTGTCATTTAGATGTCCACATCTAAATGTACTAGTATAAAACATAAAAAAAAAAAAAAAAAAAAAAAAAAAAAGAATGCCTTGTTGGAATAAATAAGGACTGCATGCAGTGAGATAGGGAGACAGATTCCAGACTTGCCTTTGAGAGAATGCCATAAAAAATTCAGCATCAGCTGAAGGTGTGACCCTAAAAATAAAGTACTTATTCTACTTTGTGGACAAGTGTCATTCAGAGTTAGAATGGCTTTAATTCTTTTTAGCTTAATTTACCAAGTAAGCTAAAATGAATTAGGGCCGTTTTAATTCTGAATGAATAATTTAGTCCACCAATTGAAGTGAAATGCTTTGGTAGTTATTGATGAGCTAACCCAAGCCTAACATCTAGACTGTTTAATGGGCAGTGGCTTTAGGCAGCAAGAGACAGAGTGTAGTTGTCCCTTTCATTTGCATTTGCAACCACAAAAAGCAATCTAAGTGAAGTTGAAAAGTTATCTCTTCTGAATTACATTTTTCCCACCAGTGGTTAATATATGATATCACAGATATGTACTTAATTAACCAAGTCTAACATGCATTGAGAAACCTGCTATCCACAAATGAATAATTTATACAGGTTTAAGACCCAACATTTTATACAATTAAATATAGTGCTTCACTTTCTCTCTAATTTCATACTCAGTATCAGCATATATTGTTACTGCAAGAGAACGCATCATTATATCTTTAGAAAGCTGGGATGGTAAGTCAGAGGGAGTTATGTGAAGGAGTAGTGGGACAAGGAAGATCAGAGCTGCATACATATCGGAATGACAGCACAGAACCTTTTTACCCATTTGGTCACACTGAGATGCACGCAAAAGTATATTAATATGCATATTAGTTGTTTCCCTTTAATTTAGATGATAGCTGTTCAGAGAATGAGAGTGACGTTGATGGCTTCATTGTCATGTAGAATATGCAGTGTCTTAACTTCTCTGGCAATTTTAAAGACAGTAACATCGGGTAAAGATGGGAAACTCCCCTGTGAAGTAGTAAATGTTGCTAAAGAATGTAGCTGCAGTGTTTGCATTTCTCTTGATTACTTACACATTTATAACACTGTCAGCCAGGTCTGGCGTCACTGGAATCAATGTAGCCATGCTGACAAGTATGATATAGGGCCATGCATAATGGGTTAATGTCATTATATTTATTACTATATCTTAGTTTTTATTATTTTTATAGAAAGTATCCTAGGATCTGCTTGTTCAAAGCATAGAACTATTCAAAAGGCTTAAGGAATTTGTCCTGAAAATTTATGTGTTTATAGGCAAACATCTGCCAGGTCTGAAGGAATAGTTATGTAAATAAAGCCGTGATTCAGCTGGAGAAGTCTTAAATATGTTTCTACCATTATTTTGGTGGATGATACAGTAGTGTAAGAGACATTTCCAGTACATGAAGGAAAAATCCCTTGAGTTTTTTCAAGGCAGGCAATGTTCTGTGCTCATCACCTACACAGCTGCCATTCTGTGGTATTTGTTAGCTCGACTATCAGCTCTGGCTCACGTTGTGGCAAGTATATTTTGAATAGTCTTAAATAATTAATGTACTTAATAATCCATAACATCACGTCCTTAAAATCAAAGTCCTGAGCTGATATACCTTTGGAAAAAGGAGTTTAATTTATTCTGAATGTCATCTCAGGCCTATTTCTCTGTAATATTACAATAAAATAGACTATGATCATGGAAGAAATATATTATGAAAAAGAAAAAATAGATAAAATTTCTCATAGATGTACTCTAATTTTACAAAACAGGAACAAAATACATGTAACTTGATGTAGTAATAACTGCTTATATGCTTCCGAAATATAAATACACAGTGGTTTTGTGCGAGAGGTGAGTGAGCAAATGCACATAGAGGCTCATGAACAGAAAACCTAAAGAAAACACAAAAATATATATTGTCTTTGTAAACTGACAGTATTGCTCCCGTTACATCGTTCCTTTTTCTTTTTGTCATCTCCGTGTAATCGTCTTGACTAAGGCAGGTTGAGACTCAGCAACAGAAAAGAGAAGATAAAGAGTTACAGAGCTGTCAGTGTTTCATTCCAACCAACTGCATTTATTCCCTTTAACCGGCCTATATGGGGCAAGATCATTGCAAATTTAATACAAAATTATTTGCATTTCTTTTAGTGTTTCAAAATCATCCTCATTGACCACCTTGCATAGCTCCTTGTCTGCTTCATGAGAATTTCCTATTCTCCACTTTTGTCTTCTTACTTTTCTTGCTCTATACCAATTTAGCAGGAAATATTCCAGAAACTCAATTCTTCCCATCTGAGGTGTGCTTCTTTCTCGTAGGGTACTTATGACCATGTGTATATGCTTCAGTATGTGTATGTTTTAGTTACTGGGCAGCTGAAAGGAAAGTAACAGCTCTATCTTTTCTCTGCTGACTAGTTTTCTATTTCTGGCTATTTTTGATCTACATTACTGTGTCAAAGTTGCTCTGTAGCATATGAAGGATTTATCCTGATTGACTAAGCAGGACTGTTTAATAGACATAAAAATGAAATAAATTAAATGAAAAAAAAAAATGAAAAGAAATGAAATGAAAAAAATGAAATGAAATGAAATGAAATGAAATAAAATTTGGTTTCAAAAAAGAAAGAATCCTCTGTATATGTGCTATAGATACAGGATGTGTTGCTAATATCTATGTGTTGTGTGCTAAACACAAACATGGAGCTTTCCTTTACTTTTCTGAAGCCTAATTAGCTTAGGTGGGTGAATAACCATCAGTTCCTTTCCCTAGAAGGGGGTTGCAGAAAGCCTTTGTGGAAATGGAACTGACAGACCAAGAATCAATTTTTCCTTAGTGTCTAATGAGGGTGTGTCCTAATTATTTTTTATAGATTCCTAGACGAGAAGCATTTATCATTGAAAATTGCATTGAAAATGCTACCACTGTTAGTATAACATTTCTGTTATAAGTAGTAACTTGGGTCAGAACTGTATTTCATGAATGCTAGCAAAGAAGCCTAATTGTATGTGCATATGCAGTAAAAACAGTATACTTTCATCCCTTCCTTTTACCTCATATTGATACTGAACATTGCTTTTCCTCCTCTTCTTACATGATCAAAGTAGTCAGTAAATACATAATTGGTCTTTCTTCATTTGCTGCTGTAGTACAGTGCCATTTCCCATTCTTTTCAGATAGCCTGTGCATTCCAACTGGCTCATTTCTTGCATTTTGGCAGTCTTCTGACAGAAAAAAATATAGTTTATACTGTTTAACACACTGTGCTAACTGAAATGTTTAGACTTTGCATAATCACTCCTACCTAAAGTAATTTTTGTATTTTTCATGTGAGTTTTTAATTACAATATAAAGCATTTCAACCTAAAACTTTATTCTAATCCTGATTTTTATCTTAGAAAGTGTACTTGTTTAAAAAACCTTTGGTTAAAAAAAAAAATTCAAAGCAGAATACAGAATATTTAAATAATGAAATACTACAATGCTGGCTCTGATATTAGAGAAAATATCTAAAAAATTCTGACCAAAAAAAATTAATTTTATATGACTCCTTTTTTCTTCAAATTTTCCATAGTTTGCCAACAAGGTTTCAATAACCCAAAATGTCTATCTGGACATGTTTCTGAAACATGATATGTATTTCCCAAGAAAAATGTAGAAATAACTGTTTTACTTTGAAGTTTTTAGTATTACTTTCTATGCAAGAATAGAGCTATTTTCATTTAAGAAACAGAAAATGAGATGCAAAACTTTTTCTTTTGCAGTTATAGATCTTGAGTTATTTTACATGTTGTTGATAAATAGATACATTAAAGTTAAATGGAATGAAACTTGAGCCACCATCAGGTCTCAAAGCAGTATTATTAACATTGGGCTTCCACAGTGTTCAGCACCACGTCTGAGTCTTTTCAGTATTTCAAAAGGAGTAAATATACAGCCACAGCTGACCGAAACAAGTAATTCTAAGAATGGAGCAGTCTTTCTGGATGACTTCAGTATCTTGGTGTACTTTGCTTTACTAATCTAATTTAGCCCCTTTCCTGTAGATGTGCCTGAGAATTCAGAGATATTAATAGGTTAATAGAGTGATTTAGGTAAATTAATGTGAACACAATGTGATGCTGGTACATGAAGAGGGAGAAAGAGATTTTAGGTGTACAAACAGCAAGTTAGGGGGCTGATAGAGAGTCTGAGCTGAAGGACATGAAGTATTTTCATGGCCATAACTGGTAACAAGTAAAACTGTGTATGGCTCAGAGACTCTTACTTATAATAGGAAACTGACAACTGGAGAGGATGCAGAGAATAGTCTCTGAAATTAAGTGATTATAGAAAACTATAACAGTAAAGACTGAAACAAATATCAACTGGAGTGAAAGTAAAACAAAGGAATTCAAATATTAAATTAGGGTCTTCCATTTTCCAGAATTTAGTCTACACTGCCTGAGTTGGCTGGGCAGCAATTTTCCACTGAAACAGTTACATGAATACATGGGTTACATTTATTAAAAGGAAAGGTTTCTAAATGACACGAACAAATCTCAAGCACTACTGCTGGGATGATTGTCTTCTAAAAGAGAGAAAAATAAAAACATAAGTAGAAGAAAACAGGCCACCTCTTGTTTTTAAGGAAAAAAAAAAAAACAAAACACTACTTTTTAAAAAAGTCTCTATTTGTCTTATCTTTTTCTGAATTCCAGCTTCTCTGCATGTGTCATATTTCTAAACCAATATTCCCTTGTGTTTGTTGACTTCTAGCAAACAGCAGTGAACAGCTTTATGTTTTGTCCTTCCTAATACCCAAGGGCCATTGCAGTGGCAGCTTTCTGCAGATGTGAGCATTACTGGAGGAGGGCCTCTCTGTTGTCCTGGTGCAAGACCTATCCAGGCTCCTTTGACAGCCACACTGACTGCCTCGAGAGAAAAGAGGATATTGCTCTCATTTTCACTATCAGTTCTGCCTCCCTAACTCTAGTCATCTTGGTCCAAATGAGATTTTTCTTGTTCACAAGGGAGACAGTGCTCTCCTGCCAAGCTTGGGTAGTCTTGCTGTCTAGGTGAAGACCACTGAATTAACCAAACTCTTTGTAAGCAGGAGTACAAGCTCTTGTTCACAGTTTGCAGACTCAGTGGTTGAAGAAGAAAAGGTCTTATTATGGTTCTACAGTGGCATGTACAGATCTCCAGAACCTTGCTGTGCCACGATTGATCAGACTTAGAATAAAGTATCTACCACTGACTCTCTAACAAGCACCCCACAGGCCTCATCTGTCACTGGTTATTTATATCAAAGTGACCTTAGAGTGATGCACAAGCAGAAGATGCTTAGGGAACATGATATTGATGATCAAAGGAAATGTCCCACCAGGCTGTCAGTGGCCTCGGAACAAGCTTCTTGAGGGAAGCCTGGCACTCAGCCTCCAGTCTCCCCATGCAGAGCACTGCACTAAGTCCCGTGGCCCTGCAGGATCACAGGTCAGCTTTCTGCTCAAGTCTCCAAAGGAAGCCTTAACAGTGGAGGCAAACCTGCACTATTCACACCTTCCATTATAAAGCCATTCCAAAAACAGTAATGCAGAGAGATCCCATTGAAGGGGCTGTGAAGATGCAGAGCATCTGATTAGAAGAAAAACTGAAGAGCCGAACTGCTGTATTGCCATCAACTAGGTCAGAAGAAATATGCCATATTTAATTTGATAGGCTTTATTCTTTAATTAACACGTTGAATGATCATGCTTTATAGTCTAATAGCTTAGGTTTCTTGTGGGATCAAAAATGCTGGTTTTAGTTCATTGCAGCAGCTTTGAACAGTAGAAGAATATTTATGAACTCCTACAAACCTTACCGTCAGCTGAAACTCCTTTTTCCTAATGAGAACTGCAGCTGACAAGCAGCAGCATCAATAGATTGAACATGATAAGAATTCACAGCCATGAAGCAGAATGCCAGGTCTGAAGCTGAATAAAACAACTGGTTTTAGGTACACACTTTCCTGGTGGCTCTGTTTATTCATCCTCAGCATGTGCAGAAATTATCAACAACTTCTCCATCATTACATGATTATATAGAATAGGAACTATGAAGAGATACATAGGTTTCAAAGATTCTTAGCAGCTATTTCCTATTTGTTATAATTTTAGAATTGTTAATTTCTTAACAGCCTTAGGGGATGAGATGAGCAGGTTCGAAGCTGCTTATCATTTGGTTATTGTCTTTAACATTTTATCCCTCTACATGCTCAATGTAATTATGATTCTTGGATTATATCCCACATAATTATAATTCTTTTATTTCTTTTTTCACTAAGTAAAATAGATATTTTTTTTTTATTCTGAAGAATCTTAATGTAGGAAGTAATATTTTACTTTCATTGTAAATCCTAATGTGCTTGAATAGATGCAATAATTTTTCTCTAATTTCTATTTTTTCCAAATTCATTCACTGATATAATTTCTGGAATAACTGATTTTTTTGCTTCATGACACAAATATATTTGGGGCTGACTTTTTCAAAATGCTTTTCTTCTTGCTTTCTCCTTTCTTCCCTTTTGTCTGAAACTCTTAGCTTTGTTTAGATTAACCAGTAAGTCTGGCCTTGAAACAGCTTTTTCTTATGAAATAAGTTCTTCATATGAAAAATATCACTTACTTGCCCAGTGGAATTTCCTATTGATACAGTCTCTCCTAAATAAGTTTTAATGTTTACCTGTTCCTTTACTATATCATATTAAAATGAATCAGTATAATTGCGTGCAATTTTCTTGTGACATTTTTAAGAGCTGTTATTTAGCCTAGAGATAATTGTAAACAATGATGTAAATAAAATTAAATGTGTGTGTATATATATAACATACTAAAATTTTAGTTAAAAGCAGAGAAAAAACCCCAATACTATTCATCTTGTCTTCCTCAACCCTATAATCTCCTGGGCTGAGCAGAGCCCGACTGACCCTGATCAGACATGTAAGCATATGTGATTTCTTTGCTTCTGGAGAGACATGCCTCTGGTTTTTTTTTTTTTCGGTTGGTTGGGTTTTTTTGGTTTTTTTTTTTTTTTTTTTTTTTTTTTTGGGGGTTTTTTTTTTTTTTTTTTTTTTTTTTTTTTTTTTTTTGTTGGTTGGGTTTTTTTTTTTTTTTTTTTTTTTTTTTTTTTTTTGCTTCAGTGGGTTTTTTTTGTTTGTTTCGTTTTGTTTTGGTTTGGTTTTGGTTTTGTTTTTGTTTTTCTTCATCCATTTTTTTGCTTGGCTGCTTTTCTTCTTTAGATATTGTTTAGTTAATCACAGGACTGCTACTTTTTCCTGATATTCTGAAACCTGCAGAAGTCTCCTTTCTGCTATACCAAGTTCTGTGTCCAACAGGTAAATTTCTAGTTTCAAGATTTCCAAGACCTGTAAGAGGATCTACTCCTTGCAGAGGTAAGGAGAGAAACCAGAAGGAACTCTATGCCAATAATTTCCATCTTAAAGGAGTGGTATTTATGCAGACCCTTTACAAATTAGTCATAAACATTCCCTGGATCCTCAATTTATAAGTTTTTTAACTCAGAATTCCTAAGCTATGTTTTGACTACCAGAGTTAGGTAATTAAATGACCATGGAAAAAAATGCATCTCTCCAACTATTGGTCTCAAGTCTGGATCTGTGGCTAGTTTTTGAAACTGGTGTGAGATTTAAATTTTGCTACAACTATGAATACTAGCTGAGGGATTTATCCTTCCTTACACCAAAAAGAAGAGTTTCCTTTAGGGTGAGGTGGTTTTTTTTAAGCTTCGTTTATGTACTTCAAATAGCACCTTCTTTTCAGGCTAAAATTTGTGTACTTCTCTATTGGTACAGGCATTTGTTCGAAAGAGCGCCAGTTGTCCAGTGGTCACGTATAATAATTTTACTCTGCACAGATGTTTTACTATTTTTAATAAATTCTTGCTTTTTTAGCAGGCTGCCCGGGCCCTGCCACGGGAATGTTTAAAAGCTGTAGTGGCAGATATTCCTGAGTGCAGTTTAGTACCTACCCAGTGAATACAACCATAACATTTCACGTCAGTAACAGTGGAGGGCCTTGGGGTAGTAAGAGAACCGCAATAACATGAAAAAACATCGTCCCAACTGGCACTTTTTCTCCTGGATTATTGCACTGTCTCATTTTTAATACTGGGAATAATTTATTGTGATTACATTTTTAAAAACTGCTACTTAGAGGCAAATCCAAGCTGACCTCATCATGAATAAGGATTTAGTGAAATCACTCTTTAACTAGCTGCAATTGTTCCTATAATCTAAAGCATTAAATAGTATGGATATGCAGGAGAATCCACATGATCTAACAGAATATAGAGTTAGAAGCTAGAAAATCATTATTATGGGTCTGGCAGTCCTGTGTTCTGCTCAAAATCAGAGAAATTTATCTATCTGGAGCCAGTTCTGCTTGCACGGCAGTTACACGCATATTTAATTCTGTTATTTCATTACTTTTGGTTTATACTGGTGGAGGTCAAAGTATTGTAATTTGTAGGTGATGTTACTCTAATGTATTAAAACCACAACATGAGATAGAATGAGACTTGTCTATTCTTTTGATAGTGGGAAATAATGGAAATGCACCATAAAGTGATCAGAGTTATATACGTGCTAACTCTGATTACCAATATAGGAAGCTGTATTTTAGTAGTAATGACTTATTTTTGGACAGAATCTGTTACATAAAAAAACTGCTTCTTCATGTCTTTTGGGAACTTGTAATGATTTTTGAAAAGCATAAATTGGATGAAAGGATGAAATGGAAGCATCTGTTCTATCGTCCAGACTCTATACGTGTGCAGTTATATGGCACCAAGCCCTTTTCCCAGACGTAGATCTTGTGCACCCAGGCTACCCTTTGGAGATGTTTTACATATGCTAGCATGTGGGCATTTGTATAATCACATCTTGCATCGATGGGTTCTGCTGTCATCCTGGGAAATAAACTTCTCTGACTGCAGATGTAAGTACCTTGAGGCTCCAGAGTCAGTTCTGGCACAGAGCACTCCAGTTCAGTGAGGCTTTGCAGACCTATTGCTGCATTACTTTCAAAATACTCATTAAAACTGTTGGAATGTTACTTTTATAACCTAGGATTCCTTAAACAGATTTTAGTTGAGTTTGCTACTTTTATATCAAACAAATAATGGCTTTTAAAAACCAAAAATATATTTTCATTTGCTGAAAGTTGTTGCTAAAATTATAAGACTTTGGTCTTTAGAAGTACTTTATTTAGTCTGAGATGTCAATGAATATCAAGTTGAAGTAATATTTTAAATAAAACCAGATCAAACTTAAATATATTTGGGAAAATGTAAAAACTATTCCACAAGATCAATACAGAATGAGCAGTCTGTATTAGGTCTAAAGTTAGGATCTTTTTTTTTTTCTGGTCTTCTGAGAACTGGTATCTTATGAGCTTCAACATAAGCTTTTCAGCCTGCTTAACATACTCTTGATGACATGCTCTTGAAAGAAGCAAATAATACGTGCTGTATTAACTTTTGTGGTCAAGATAGTGGGTTTTTGTTGAATTTTCTGAACTTACGATCTCTTCTGCCTTATGTTTTTGAAGTTACCTGTTAATCACTGAAGTGAATATGAAATATTTCTAATCTGTTCTTTATGGTAGTAGTGTTGGAGCTATGGTAATCTAAGTACATACCTATAGTTCTGATTGTTGGTTGGACAATCAAAATAAGTGTCTAGTGAGCATAATTTAATTTACTGATTCAATTTTTTTTAATGTAAATATTCCACTATACATGCCTACAGTAGACTTCTTTCAGGTAACTGAATAATTAGGATATTTTCAGAGAGGCAACACAAAAGAGGCAAAGGCCTAATTTGAGGGATATTCAATTTTTTTTGTTTGAAAATAGGTTTGTATAAAAGCTATTTTATTGAGCTCTGTAGTGAACCCATTCTTTTCCAGCCCTTTATCAGCAGCGGAGTAGAGGCATTTGGAGAGATTTATAGGCTATCTCTGGGCAGATGTGTAAGTAGCACCGCAGATCATTCAAAAAAAGGGTTCATCATTAGGAGCAGCAGGATGAGATTCAAGTCATAAGCCTCTCTTAGAGAGCCATGACACACATCCCAGTTGTAGGTCTCTAGCTGTTAAGGGAAAGTCTGTTTGCACTAGGTAAAGCACAACAAACTGCAGACTTCTCCAAAATATGTTAGATTTTTTTATGTACATAAGCAATAGGTCATTCTGAGAATACATTTATATAAGTTACAGTCAGAGCTCCCAGCGTAATGAGCATTGCAAACGCTATAGTTCTGAGTCCAGAACTAAACACCTTCACTGAAAAAAATCCCTGCTTGCAATCTCCAGGCGTCTCCAGACTATTGGCGTAATTTCCCCAAATGATGGACCATGGTGAGCTAAGGCAGCTTTTAGATAGCCACATTGCATGTTATGCTGACAAGCTGAAATGAATTACATAAGATGTATCCTCTGTAGCCATCATGGAATAGACATTTCTAAAAGATCCTTATTATTGAGATGTGTAGGAGAAACTCTATCAAGTACACTTCAATTAATCTTTGTGGAGGTCAAAAGGTATAGATTCTTGCAGTAATATTTGTAGGGTGTGTGTGAGAATTTTAAGTGATTCAAGTGTGTAATATCATGCCAGAACATAGGAATAATAAGAATACTAAAATCAATTAATTTGATGCTTATTGATGAAAGACAGTCATGCTCTTCCACCTCTGAGGATGTACCACTTCAGTAGTGTCATCCCCATGATTTTCCCTTGTATCATTTCCTATGAGTATCAATGTTGTGTCAACTAGATTGTGTTTTCTATTGCATTCTGATTTAATCAGTGAAGTGGCCCAGAAGGCACTTTGCTATGACAGAGTAGAAATCTCTGACATGGCTGAAAAACAGCATTTTTTAAAGTTTAAAAAAAATATGTATGTTGCAAAAACCAGCATTATATTGATGGCTCTCAGAGTAATCTATGTTCTTGGTAGACCTGTAGAGCATCATTATCGTAGTCTCACTAATTCTAATGGATTCATTTGCTCAATCCAGTAAAGTGCTGTTCCTGTGTTAAGAGTAGTACACTATGATCAGATGGATTATGCCCGTCGAATACGTGTGCTCTTATGTCAAATTTTCTGCTTTTTTTTTTTTTTAATATATATATTTTGACATTGGGAATTTGGTCTGGTGTTAAGTAGGTGAGAAATCCTGCTCCTCAGTTATTCTTTAATGCAGGCTTCGGGGTGAACTTCTGTAAGAGGTGTTTGACAAACTGTGGTTTGTTTAGCTCAGATCTGCAGGGGAACAGTTAGTTTACTTTTACAGAAGCATTGCATGGGCAACACCTGTAAAATAAGCCATGGTACTCTCTGACACTGGCCCATAGAGCTAGGAAGGACATGTTAGCAGATGCACTCAGATATGTTTTTCAAGTGTGGATTATCCAGTAAGAGTGAAGGAGAACATTGGTTTTTAGCCTCAGTGAGATTTGACTCCTTAAAAACATTAAATGAATTGCTGGGTCTGACCCTGAAATCAGAATTTCAGAGACATACTAAAGCCTGTGAAAATATCTAATGTAATTTCAAAAAATCCTGAAAGATCTAGGTCCAAGAGATTTTCATTGACAGTTTTTGGTTAGATCTCTAGTGTGCTTTCCTGCTTAAAATCCCGTGCATGTAATTCTGAAGGAAGGATTTAGATTTATTTTAGGATTCAGTTTTAGTTATTTAGCATTGGAACAGGCTCTCTAGGGAAGTGATGGAGTCACCATCCCTGGAAGTGTTCAAAAAAACGTGTGGATATGTCCCTCGAGGACATGATTTAGAGGTGAATGTCGTAGTGGTGCTGGGATGATGGTTAGATTTGGTGATCTTAGACATCTTTTCTGATCTTAACAATTCTATGATTCTGTGATTGTGAAAATTTGATCTGAGATTTAAATTTTGAATCACTGGTTTTCCTCTCATTTGTGTTGTGTTTTCCCATTAAGGTTATTCTGTTGACTAGGGAAGAGTTGTTCATGACTCATATTTAAGACCACAGGTGTCCAGGAGTTCGGAGAGGACTTACAGCACCATAAGATACCTTTTAAGAGGGTCCAGGTCTGTTTTGGAACCCACTGCAACACCCTTCTTATCAGGGCAGTGTGCCATATACAGATCTCCCACGATGAACTGGGTGGAATAATATGTTTGAAATTGCATGTGTGTGATCATTAACCTGCAAGTGACTGTTAGCAAGGGCACAAACCCTTGTGAACTGGTTATATAAACCTTTTAACCCAGAATAGATCCCTGATTTTGGTAAACACCTCCTAGTCCACATTCTCAGCTTAGAAACTTTAGTCTGCCTGGGTGGAACCAGACCATTTTACCACAGCCAAGGCTCTTGTCCTTTACTTTTATTCTTCTCTTCTCTACATAAAATTTAGCAGCCACCCATGATGTCTGTATACAAATGAGCCAGCTTTGTGGTATCACAAACGATAAAAATGTAATGTGCAAAATTCACATCCAGCAACGCTTCTTCCATTTTTTATTATTTTCTCATAAAAACAATTTAGGAGACTTAAACAAGGACAAGAAAATGCTCTTTTAAAGGCATACAATATCATTTAGCTTCACCTACAAGCTTTACTATTCTAAAAAAACTTCCATACTCAGTTTAACTGTTCTTAGTGATACAGTTTGCAGTACCTGTTATTTAAAATATTAATTCTTGTTCCTTCTCTTCATACAGCTTTAGAATGTTTCACAAAGTGTAAACTTCCCTGTCAAAAATTCATAGATAATTCATCTCATATTTTAATGAGTGCTTCTATCATTTAGAAAAGATTAGGCAACCATCTGCAGAAATGTCTGTGGTAAATAGTTGCAGGGCAAGGAAATAGCCTAGATGTCCTTGTGAGTCCTGCTTTCTACAGTTTGCTTACTTTTCAGTCTTTCTAGAACAGAAAATAAGAATTATTGAATTCAAGGATAGCTTAGGAAATAACAGTTTATCCTCAGTCATCGTCTTTTGACTTTTAATTGTAAAGAACAATAAAGAGGCAGATTCTAGCCTGTGTGTAATAGCTACATAGCTTGCTGCGGAAAAGAGACTGTTTATATAAAAATGATGCCATTCTGAAATAACTACTGCACTGGATAACCATATCAGTAATTCAATTAATTAAATATATTACAAAAGCAAAATACTTAATGCAGAAGTAAAATAGTATGAAATATAAAGAAGAAATGAAGATACTGAAGAATTATTATTATACCATGGTTTAAATTTTAAAGGCTACACATGAATAAGTTATTATAGTAGAAACATTAAAATGATGAGAATACTACAAGAGAATGCATTAAAAGTCTTTCATTTAAAAAAGAAAAAAGTATGTAAAGGTAATCCCCTGTGCTTTCATTCTATAATGTGTTATTACATCCATGAATCTTTCAAGAGAACAGTATGGAATATGGGAGAATAACATACCGCGGAATTTACAGAATTTAAATGTTAAACTTGAAAATGTAAAGTGCTTTTTATCAGTATTGTTAATTTTACTAGAACACGAATATTTTGGGATGGATTACTAGGGAAATATTTGAATGGGAAAAAGGTGAACAGAGCATCTTCTGCCTACCTGGCCATGATAATTACAAATGTCAGATTTAGTAGATGTAAAATGGGGTAAAGCTGCAGTTTGGGTTTCCATCCACTCCTCCTTTTCTTCTTGGCTTAGTTATAATTCTGCAAAGCACATGTGAAAACACGCTACCTCTATGGTGACATTTTGCATTCATTTTGAACAGGTATGAGTCACTTCACTAGATTTTTATGCTCAGTTTCTCCTGCCTAGGTGTATGATGATGAGCAATTGGGGCCAGGAAGGCAAGTAATAGAGTTTGCACGGTTTCAACATTCTCTGCACATTGAAAGTGAAGAAATATTACATCTTTATGATATTCTTCACTGATCAAATCTGTAACCATAAATAAACAGGTTCAGATCCCACTAAAGATAATGGCTGGCCAGGAGAGTCACTGCAGAGATGCACAGAGAGACAGCAGATTGCATTGCCATGAGAAAGTCTAGCTCCTTGGGATTTGTGCTATCATTTATATTTTAATTCAGCAATATTTCGTTTCTTATGTCATTAAAAATACCAGCAGTAGTATTAATCCAAAGTTATGTCCTAGGAGTAAATGGGTCTCCCTAGAGATGAATATAAACTAATTACCTTTGTACAATATGTTGACTGTTTAGAATACATAATTATTTTCCCTAATTTTTTGAGAGATGAAAGAGTGCTTACATATGTGTATTAGGATATCTCTGTGTGCGAGAGAAAGGAAATCTTGTATCTAATTTCCTACAAATGTTTACCTGTCTTTTACTTGATAAATGCAATAATTTATTACAATTTAAAAAATATACTGTGTTAGTACAAATGCTTTTGCCTTTCATATTTCCACTATCATAAAATCATTTCCATGTTTGCATGAGTAATAGCATATTTTTCTCTCTGTGTTCATGAATACAGCTCAGTTCAGATCTTAGTTCACTCTAGTGAAAGAAATTATTCCATTCAGTTTGAAACTGATCAAAGCTCTTCTATACTGTTTTGGAGAGCCAAAAGGGGACTTTTTATGGGACCAGGATCTACGTAGGAAGTAAGCAAAGGCTGTTTTAAGAACGTTTTCCACATTCACTGAGGAGAGGTTCCCATGGAAATCTAATTCAGCTAATAGTTACGTTACCCTTTTGGCAACTTGCCTGCCTCGTGAGGAAATATCATTTTAAGGGGTTCCCATAGAAAGCTATAGCTTAATTCTGTACTGCAGAGTGATGGTTTTCACTAATGCCCTGAAGCTCTGTGTCCTGCCAATGCGGCATTAGAGAACAAATGCTTCCTTGTGGGGTCTGGGCACCCTGCTACAGTGAAGCAGTGCTGGAGATAGGGAAGGAAATGCTCCTCAGATTTTCCTCTGTCATAGGGCTTACTGTAAGGAAAAAAAAAAAAAAAAAGCAAAAAAAAAAAGCAAAAAACCCTGCAACTTGTGTTTTATTCGTTTTGTGTGTTTTGTTGGGGTTTTATTAATCTTCAGTCCTACAAAAGAAGAACTAAAAATAAAGAAGAAAACAAAAACCCCTCAATGCTTTGACTGTAGTGACATTTATTATGTATATATATGAGAGATAATTTTGTAGCGAAAATGAAACAGAAAGTCACAGCTTCCCAAGTCAATGCAAAATTGTGCTTCTAAGTCAACACACATTCTGCCATCTAGTGACCAGAAGAAATTGTACTGACCAGTTGCCGATGTGATGAGAAACCCCAAGTATTGCTACTGCTGCATATCTTTGTGGGAGGGCCTCTAGAATGGGCTAAAATGTGCAGAAAAGTTTTTCAAGCTCCTGGAAGTCAGAAATTGATCAGATCTACTGAAATGAGTTAATGTTGCAGCCCTAAAACTGATTTAAACAAACTAATTCTTTATATATTTCTGTAGTCTTCTTTCTTCCTTTCCCTCTCTGTATCCCCTCCTCCCCCTTCACCTGGGAGTTACATCAGCATTTTGCATAATTTCTGGGAAAAACATCTGTGTGTTAGCACAGAGGATGCCATGCTACTGCACGTGAGACAGTTTGCATTATTGCACATTCTGGCTGCAAGACTTATTCTGTTCATTCTGTAGTCAAGAGTAAATGAAAACCCTCGTTTGGCTCGTTACAGTTCAGGGGTGGCTAGGACAGTATGAATCACACTGCTGGAGTGCTGTGGGTGAAAGAAGATGACAGTCACTTTGGGGAGTCCACTGCCTCTTGCTTTTAAGGTTCTGAAAAGCTTTCAGGAAACTGCTCTTACTTTCCAGGCGGTTCTGTACAAGCTGATGACACTCAGCAACTCTCAAAAGTTCCTTGACATTGTACATGTCCTAAGGGGGTAACCCTAGAGGTCTCAGAATCACTTTTTTTTTTTTTTTTAGTTCATTCATGATGTCATCACCAACTTCAATGATGAAAAAGGCTTTTTATATTAATGCCAGTCTGTCCTGCACCATAAATAGCACAATTCATAGTAGATGGTACACCATAATACATTTCCACTGTAAGGTTCCCATGAAATGTGATAAAAAATAGCCATAAAAGCCAAACCAACATGGTTTATAATGTCATCTGATGACTAGGATATATATGTAATAAATATATATATATATGTTACAAATATGATAAAACATCCTAGGCATAAATTCTGTTTGATACACACCTTAATTTTAAAGAATATCTGCTTGTCAAAAAGCAAAGACTAGCCTTGGTGAGTAGAACACTGCAAAGCTTTTATTTTTCTTTTGTATTTCTCAGTTGTCCTAATTTGCATTTTTACACTGTTAACAGATTTTTTTTCTTCTTTATTCCTACAGAGAGCACATGGCACCTCTCTTCTCTCCTAAAAACGTACACCTATACTGGCCGCAAGATTTTAGCTTCTCCTTTAAAAACTAAAAAGGTTACTCAATAGGAATAAAAATTCCCATAACATAACATAACATAACATAACATAACATAACATAACATAACATAACATAACATACAATAAAGGTAAAGCCAATGGGACTAGTGATAAGAGTTGTAAATAATACCAAACTGTAAACTTTGGAATTGCAATTTTTTTTCTTTCTGTCTTAGAGGGCGTGGAACTATATTACATGCCTCAGCTTAGATGTAAAATGAAATAATGGAATCAGAAAATCATTTAGGTTGGAAAAGCCATCCACGATCATCAACCTTTGGCCAAACACCACCATGCCAACTAAACCATAGCGCTAAGTGCCACGCCCAGTCATTTTTGAACACTTCAAGTGATGGTGACTTCACCACCTCCCTGGGCAGTCTGTTCCAATGCTTAACCAAATGATATGTCACATCCATATTAAAATATATGCTTCACAAAAATACTTTGAACTATTGATCCATTATGTACAGCTGAGGAGAGAGAAAATAGGCATCCTATTGCAGGGATCTCTTGTTCTTCCATAGCCACCAAAGGACCACTGACAGCAGATTAAATTCTTTTATCAGATGACTAAACATCAGGTTTTCTACTGCAAATGTTTGGAACGTGTTATGAATTTTTGTAAGTCTTGGTCTGGTTAAAATGATTCATGGTTCCCCATAATGCTATTTGTTATTTACATTTTGAGGTATTTATGAGTTTTACCTTCATGCTGTGTAGATTATAGCATTAACAATGTAATAAAAAGGCTTAAAACCCTTGCATGTTTCCAGGCCTAAATTAGAGTTACACTGTCAATTTCTGAATGAGACCATGCGCCTGTTTGTTGTTGAAAAGATTTGCTTTTCCCCTGTATTTAATGAAACAATATGATTGATATCAACGTTTGAGGTAAAAGCAGAGAAGAACTGTCCTGTTTCACCCAAATAAAATTTAGGACAGGCATCACCAAAAAATTATCGTCAGAAACTAATGTCTACAAAAATACCTTCTTCTGGGTTAGAAAACTTATTTTCAGCAGCAAGAACTAGGTAAGAAGAGTGAGAATGATAAAAATTCCTTTACTCAGAATGTCAGTTCAAATATACAATATTATATCCCAGATATCAGGTCTTGAGTCATGCTGACTTGACCTTGCAGGGCACCTCTATGCCAGATACTGCTTGCATTAGGATGGTTCTTACCACCTTTCCCACACAAACAGGTCCTTGAAAGTACTGTGCCATTTAGTCATACTCTAGGCTGACTTGGGTTAAAATGCTTTCCCAGCCCAGAAAGCATTTAAATACTGCTTCTCTGTGAAGTACTGAGGGAAAAAAACTGCGTAACAGGTTCACCTTCTATGTTTATTACTTAGGATCTGAAAATGAAGGAAAGTTTCATTCTATTTAGTATTTATTTTAAACCTAAGTAAGCTATATTATAAAATGTAACATAAAAATGCATTACTGTTAAGCTTCTTAGATTAAACAATTTTGAGACCATTGTTTGTACTTATAAACAGAAAGTGGACGATTCTGATTCCATTACAAAAATGTACTTGACCCTTTTTTTTCTTTTCTCATGAAGCCTGAATTTTAATGTGGCCTCACCCATGCCAGTACGTTGCATTTCCTGGTACTGCTTTTGTTCTCATGTGGCATTCGGTTAAATACTTCAGCTGAATATGAAAATGAGAGCGTTGCATAAGTCTGGTTCCGTTTTTTGACAAAACTTATAAAAAATATTTTTATCTGTGTAATGAAAAATTTATCTTTAATATATACTTGCTATATAAATGCTTAATGTATCAAAGGGAGATTAGCTGAAAAGTGCATCTCGAAGACCATCAGCAATAGTTGAAGTGAATTGAAAATGTGTTTTTGCTTAAGTGGAAAAATGAAAAAATTGAGGCATTATAATCATGCTCAGTGGTATTTATAACTCCATCGTTATGACTGGAGTTACATCAGTTATTATCCACAACCCAGAGAACTGATCTCCCAGACATCCCCTTGCCTCTTCACCAGCAGTCTCTGTCCTGCAGGATACTGCATGTGCCCACACCCAGCACAAGATGCTGCAGGACTGGGACCAGAACATTCACCACCTCCCTGTATGCCTCTGGAAAGCCTTCCTCTAGCAAAGGTCTCCCATTCTTGCACTCTGTAACTTAAAAAGTAGAACTAAGTCTTCTGCAAGAATGGGGCCGTTTCCTCTAAATTGCCTGACAAGCACATTCAGGCAGCAAACTCAGAGTAAACATGCCTTGCTGTGACAGCCTCTTTCGGGGGGAAAAGCTATGTAAAGTCTCCTGCTGTTACCATGTTATTAATTACAGTTTAAATGTATCATCTGTACTGCACCTTGCAAAAATTTTAAAAAATATTCTAATCATAATTTGCATTAGAATATTGATTGTAATAAGAGATTTTCCACAGAATAACAAGCTATCTTAAATCAGAGGAGCTGTAGAAGAGGTGTATTTTGTAAAAATTTCTTCATAAAATTTTTAACACACATATGTATATATACGCATACATATATATATATTATATTTGCATGTGTATATATATAGTTTAATTATGTTTAATATTTATTTCTTGGATGTATTAAAAATGTGGAATTTTTAATCCTCAAAATATATTTTATTAATTATATTTTCAAATATTCTCTTTAGAATGTGAACTGCATTGCTGTTCTCAAATGAATAATTAAATTTATATTTTAAGTGGTGCCATTAATGAATATTTACAAAAAGAAACACTAATTTGGAGAAACACATTAATAGTTTTCTAGAAAGGAAAAAAAAACTCTTTCTTCTGATTGACCCCTTAAAAATAAGTTTACCTTTTATCATTTCTTTAAATAGAAATTTTAATGTGTTTAATGATTTATCAAAATAATGTGTTTGCAAATAATATTTATTAGTGATATTTACATCTCATATAATGTTTTGTGGTTTTGAGGCAGAAAGGTAAGTTTTATTATCTCCGTGCCTTTACAAACTGGGGACAGTTTTGAATTTTGCATTTGCAAGCTAACCTTCCAGCAGAAAGGTATTTTTTAATGTTGGTGCTCTTAGTGTTTCAGACACCTTCTGCCTCATCAGAAACTTTACGTGATTGTAGTTGAAGTAGTTTCAATGTTAACCCATATTTCCCAGCACACGCTTCCTGAATTAGAGTCCCAGGTTTTTTTTAAACAGAATATTTAGCACTGAGCTGCGGACAGCTGTGTGTGCCTGGGAGGATCATAGGGAACTGTGCTGAAGACACAGCAGTCCCCCTCTAAGTGCAAAGGACTTCCTGCATTTCATTACAGAAATGAAAAATGCAGCTAAGGTAGAAGTCTAGGAGGTTTTCACAGGACAAGAGAAGGAAAATGACAGCAGTGATAACAGGATAAACAACTAAGGCACTCTTGTCTTCCACACTTTGGGCCTTTATGTCACTGATTTTTCGTAGATTTTCCCTATTAAAATCAATGTGGAGAGTAAGATACAATCTATACTCTTTTTAACTGAGAGGTTTCAGGAAGAAAACAGATTTGTTCTGCTGTATTCAGCCTAAAAATTAAACAGTTCATTGACTAAATTATTATTATTTCCCATTGCCACCATTCCCAAAGATGACTCGTTATCTCTGTTGAAGGCTTCATCAGCCTGAAAGATGAGTGCAGAAATTGAAGTCCTCTGGAGGAGCAGCAGGCTCTGCCACAGAACAGCAATGTCTAACACTGTCACAGTAATTTTCTGGTGTGGTTTGCACTGATGCAAAATAAAGGAATAGAATGTCTGCATTTGAATAATTGTTTCTGTCCCGTGTCATACAGCTGGTTTATAGTATGTGTCACTACATTGAATGTTGGTTCATAAAATAAAATCATACTGGAAAATCTGCAGACATAAATTTAAGTATTTATTGAAAGCTGAGTGTAGCAAAGTTAAGTTGATGTTAACTGCCATGATCACTTGCCTGACTCTTGCCAGCAACTTCCAGGTATGTTTAGGAACATATTGCATGAGACAGTATGTGACTTTTGAGAAATGTCTACACACAAGCTTTCATAAACCTTTATTCTGTCTTTAGAATTTGGAATGATGGGAGATCATACAATTAAAAGTCAGCGACCTCGATCTGTTCATGAGAAAAGGGTCCCTCAGGAACAAGCTGATGCTGCTAAATTTATGGCACAAACTGGTAATACATCAGTTACATTTTTTCTATTTACTGTTGTTAATTTTAGCAAGACCACTGCATGTTTCCATAATCTTTTGCTGCATATTTGTCAGTTTTCTAAGCTGATACTTTTTTTGGATCATTTATTTTTTTTTCACCAGTTAAAGTCCATAAATAAAGTAGCTAAGAATTAGGTAGACAATGCAAAAACATGCACTGTGAATGTGGATACTGAATCAGTTAGTGTAAGCATGAATTTCTTTAGTAGTAAAAACAGTCTCACATGTACAAAACAGAGGACAGCTCACTGTGACATGTTAACTTCTTTCAAAGATGTTAAGAATATACTTCAGAATTTCTTTATAAATAGACTGTCTAATCCCAGCTTTAGGCATTTATCAAATTAATTAATTACTGGGGTGACTTTAATGTGCATGCGTTCAGCGTTTACTATCCTTGGCCCAGCACGATGCTCTATTCTCTAGTTTCCAGATTCATAATTGCTAAATGAAATTGGCCGTAAGTAGTTTTTAATTGGATGTGCAAATTATCTAACAGTTTTTCATCTAAAACATATTTTCTAATTTTGTTTGAGCAACTTCATCTTCTTTATCTAAAGATACCAAGATGATATTGAAAACCTGGAGCTGAAGTAATAAAAAAAAAAAAATAGCCTGATTAGCCTGTTTACCAACAGTTGCCACAACTGTCTTTGAGGTCAATGAAAAAATTTTAGTGGTGAGTTGAATTAAGCTCTCATACACCAAAACTACTGCTCATTTTGACTTCAATAATGATCCGTGTATCTGTTGGTAAAACCTAAATCTTTATTGGTACCCTACACACTCCATTCCAGTAAGTTACTGCGTTGAAAATCTTGTGCACCATAATTTTTGTATGGATTTGAAACAACTTCCTCTGTATTCCATAGTTACTAACCTAGAATATATGCCTGCATCAGTCGTACATAATGCTTCCAGTATTTATGCACTTCAGTAAAAGAGCTATAATTGCTTCTAGTTATGTTGCATGTTGACTTCCTTAGTGGTAGGGTGCTTTACTTAACAGATTTTCAGAAATTGATATATTAAGCAATCTAAGTACATGTATAGCCAATCATTGTAGATCTGTTTGGTAACAAATTTAGAATGGGAAAAAGTCTGTTTCCCTCCTATTAATCTGTAGGATTGCTATTATGGCTAACTCCCAGATACTACTGTAAGCAAATGCAGTGGAAGAAGGGAGCCTAGAATTCTCTAGGTCTCCATGCAGTTTTTCTTTAGGCAAGTAGAACTTATCACTTACATACCTGGCTCAGACATAGAATGTTAGTTGCTTACTACATAGGATAACACCTTTGCTTTTATGCTGCTCCTTGAATTCATACAATTACTCAAAAAAAAAGTAAAATTATCTGGGGTTTTCCCCCATATAAATCCCTAAAACTTTAATAATATTGTGCAAATCTTGTATTTGATAATTTTTAGTCATGCATTGCAGTGCATCTATTATGGGTGTTAAGAGAACTGCATTACAAATGCAGCACTTATACCATCACCTTCCAATACATTGTGTGTGTGGAGTGGGAGATGAACGTTCAAAATTATACAGGATTGGTTTTCAAGGTCCTATTCTGAAAGCATGTGAGATGTATGAGCATATAAATTTAGATGCCAAAGTTTGGGGAAATCTATATTTTCCGTGCTGTAGGTTAACACATTTTAAGTAATACTTGTGCTTTTTCTGGACATACTAATTTTCATCTCTTCATTTTGTTTTTACTTTGTAGTGATCATTGCATATTTTCTTCACCTGTAATGCATTCATTTTTCTTGCAATAAAATGATTGTGATATCTTCCTAAACTGATTCATAAGGTTTTTTTCTAACATATCTATCTCATTAATTTACCCACTAAGAAATCTTAATAGTAATTGGTTACTGAGTTTATGAGGTTTTATATATTAAGCCTTGGTATTTTATTTTGTGTCTTAATAAAACAGATACAAAAGTGCAACAAAATATTTGTATGTTTTTAAAAGGCAGAGAGATAGAAATAGAGAAATGTCCTGGAAAAGATTTATGAAAAGCATTTAATGCTGTTAGAATCGTGGACTTAATCCACCAAATTTTGCTGGGAATGGAAGAGTTTTAAAATGTGTTATTAAAATATGCATTTTGCTGGTTTTGAAGAGTGTTATGAGGCAGTAAAAAAAATTATTAAAAATACTGTGTGAATAATTTCTTGTTCTATATTTGTCATTTTATATGTTTGGACTGATCCTTCCCTTAGGTGATATGGGATTTAGAGAGTATAATGCAGGTAAGTTTTACACAGATCAATGAGGCCTTCCATACAGTAAGTTATGTTTCCTCTTACGTGTCAAGCATCAGGGGAGAATAAGAGTTTGGTAGCTTGCTAAGAGATAATTTGAGATTGTAGATTTAATGTGATTGGTATAAAAATTTAAGAGTTCTCGAATAACAGAAAACAAGAAGTAGCCCTTTCAAATTTTTCATTTCAGAAAAGAAAAAAATGGATTTTTGAAAAAATGGATAAAGCAAACAATGGAAGATATATTTTCAGATTATGTATTTGACCTAGATTTACTCTAGAAAATGCAGCAGTCTTTATGTGCTTAAATTAAAAATGGTAAATTAACAATGATATATCTGTGAAGACATTTCCCTTATTTTAAATCATTTAAAATAAATAATAATCATCCTGACAGCAATACAAAATACTCTGAAAATTTAAAAATTACCAAAAAATCGTAATGCATTGTACAAAAGGAAGCAAAGCAGCTGGTGAGATAAGTGTGTCCTTTATGTTGTCTTCATTTTTCTCTCTTTGCACTGTACAGCATGTTAATGTGGAGGATCTTCCTCCAGCAAATGTTTAAGTCTTTTTTACACGCGATGAAGTATATTAAGAGATTATGCCTTTTGTGAATGGACAGTACATATATTCTCAGAACATCTAATAATTAATACTAATTTCAAAATTAACTCAATACAGTGAGTCTAACAGTCTAATAATCATGTTGCTTCTATTTTCCATCATATTCCAAGGGTTAAGAGTGTTTTCATCATTTTAAGATATAAAAAAATTAATTTTTTTTATTTTTAATTTCTGTATTTTATTAGCTGTGCACTGTCAACATGACTGTGTTGAATAATGGATTGTTTACACTGAGTATATAATATATATATACTATATATATAATATAAATAACTGTTTTACAAAATGAGGAACATGGTTTAGACTTTTTCTGCTCTTTGACTTTTATCTAAACCGTTTTAAAAAAGGCAAAGTCAAACATCAAACATGTAGGAAAAGACAAAAAATATTAGCCTAGAAACCCACAGTAATACAAGTCTTTTTACCATGTATATAGGACTTATAGTACATATTTTATAATTGTTAATGTCTACCTACATATTAAATATATGTAGCATGTTATATCATCTAACCTGAACCCAAGCCATCTAACTGCCTAATCAAAGTGCTAAATTCATGTCAGAAAAACTATTAAAACAATAATCAGTGATTATTTTTTCTTTTCTTTCACCTAACAAAAAAAGAAAATGGTTACAAAAAACACTAGTGAATTTTTGTGTGTAGAAAGATCATAATTTTGTGCTTTTCTGTAGAAATTTTTAGAATTGCGTATAATTTTATTAAAAACAGAAGGATTTGTGTGCTGATTATAAAGCATTCTGTCTTGTTACTTAATAAGAAGCACTTTTTTTTTAGAGCATTGAATAGCCTCAGAATTGAATCTTAGAAGTCTAGCAGAGACAATCATTTTGCAAAGGTTTCATGCTTGACCTCTGGAAAAAAAAAACAAACCAACAAAAAAAAAGGACACCTTGGAGAGATTCACACATTCTTGCTACAAAGCACAGTTTGAAGAAATATTATGCCATTTACTTCATTCTTGGAAGATAGCACCAGAATATTCCTGGTTTGCAGACAATCCCTCGATTATGATCAGTATCAAAACTTTTGAAAGACTAGAAGTATACTGAGATAACTGAAATTTCAAGCAAGCTGTTCAAGTCTGCAGATTTTATCATGCCACTATTTTAAAACTGAAAATCTCACTTGTTTCGAAAAGGGCTTACACTTAAAAATCAAGCATGCAATAAGGGTTTCAGCTGCCATTTTACATTACATGCTGATTTTTAATGGGAGAAGCTAAACATCAATGCACAATTATTTACTCAATTTGTTCAGTGAGGTATATTCACATTATTTTTGCGTTTGATTTCTGAGAATACTCAAGGGATCTATTTTTCTGAACATGAATTCCTTTGGGAAAGGAACTCCAGAATTGTGTATAGCTGTTCATGAGAATTAAATTCAAGCATTCTTTCCAGAGCATCCGTGCAAGAAAACTTTATGCATAATTTTTTGCTTTCAAAAAATAAAATTATAATGTTCTGTTTCTCAAAAATTTAAAAAAAAAAAGTCTTCTTTTCTAATGTACAGTATCAATAAATCACATCTGACAATCTTAACATAGTAGTATGTATTATGTGCAGCAATGAGGTCTGGAACACCCAAGAATTCAGCACACCTATAGGTCAAAAGCAAGGAGTAGTAGATCTGTGCAGAAAATTATCAAAGTTCCCATCCCCCATTTCCGGTTAAAATTTAGTAAACAAAACGTTTTTCTTTGCCAGGCAACTTCTTTCAAATGCTATATGACTCTGCTGAAGAAACTGTAAGATATTAGGGGGTTGGTTTGTCTGGGGTTTTTTTCATTGAAATTCCCTTACTGGTAGGGTTCCTTAAACTGTTACCAAGTCTTAATTCTAGAGGGATAAGTATAAATATCAAAGATAAATCCTTTGCTATTATATAAAAAGAGTTGTCTATGTACTTACAGAATCCTGAGGGCAGTGTTGTTTCTGAAGTGTTGAAGGGCAGTAATTCTCATTAAGTTGTAAATGATGCCAAGACATCAAAGTGTTCCCTTCTGACAGGCGTTATGTGATTGCAGCATTGTAGGTGTCTTTGTTTTCTATTCATTGCACATTTTCACAGCTGCTTTACTCCATAAACCTTTAAATATTTATTTTGGTGTGGTACCTTTTTCTTTGATTTGTAAGAGCAGATGATAATGAGCTTCAGAAAAAAAAAAAATTGTGTCATTAATACTTATGTCTATATTCATGTTTGTTTGTTGTCTTGAATACAGGTGAATCTGGTGTTGAAGAGTGGGCCCAGTGGAGTACGTGTTCAGTTACTTGTGGTCAAGGGTCGCAGGTGCGAACCAGAACTTGTGTATCACCTTACGGGACACACTGCAGCGGCCCTTTAAGAGAATCAAGGGTTTGCAATAACACTGCCCTCTGTCCAGGTAGTGTTAGCAGCCAATGAATAAAATTGTGGATGTTTTTTGAACTGTATAATGATAAGAATTTGAAACTATATATTTTTTTTTTTATTATTAATAACATGGGTTTCGTAGGGGCATTTCAATTAAAGCAGAGAATTGTAATTTTATTCACCTGTGAATTTTTTTCATGTAGGTTATTATTTTTATTTTCAGAACAGTCGAGATACAGATCAAGAACACCTTTTTTCTGACAGTTTCATATCTTTTTCAAAAAGTCTATATTCTCTCATTTTCACTCAGAAAAGAGAAGGTAGCATGAGTACAAAGACAAACTAGGGAAGAAATCCAGATCATGGATACGTTAAGGAGCAGAGACTAATTAGCAGGGTGGGTTAACATATATTGCAGACTGCAATTGTTTTGCCATTTAGAATACTCTCTTCTAGGCAATGGGCCAGACAATGTTCTATGCACAGTTATGTCTTCATGGACTTCCCTTTACATTGTTCTGGCAAGAAAGGGCAACAGCTACCTATCAAAGGAAGAAAAGATCAGACGAAAGTAACTCTCTTACATCTGACACACAGTAAAGGTCATCAGTATCTTGCATCACAGTTTTCCTACTCCTTTTGTCTGAGAGATCTGGACATCGTTGGAGTTCAGCAGTAGTTATACACTAAGGAGAAGAGACAGGCATATTCAAGTTAGTTGCTGAAAGGGCACATCTTTCTTTAGACAGTACCTGTGGATCTGATTAATCTATGATGGGAAGCAAGAGGAAAGGCATATGCCCCATGACTAGATTAATTTTCCTCTGCTGTGACTGAAATGCAAAAAAAAAAGACTATATACCATCCTTCAGATATAAAAATTCCTCAAGTCTCTGTAACATTTGATCCCAAGAGGGTGGTGAGCCATTGTCAGCTTCTGGGGAAGCTCAATACATTTTTGAAGTAAACTAAATTGTTATACACAGAGAACTCTTGGACTTTATCTCAACGAGCAGTAATATGTAGAATCAAACTCTCATGCTGTTACTATGTGTTGAAAAATAGCCAATGGGAAGTGCATATGTGATCCCATCAGAGTTTGTGTATCAGCATCATAAGCGTTTAGGGAGCCTCTGTAATGGAAAGCAACTTACAAGATTGTCTCTAGATAAACCATGATGGTAACAAGAATTGCTCTCAGCAACTAATGCTCTTCTATTGTGCTTAAGTTAAGCAATTCACATGAAATTTTCTAATATTTCAGAGTAGAAACACATAGTTAGAGCTGAATTTTAATACTTTAGAAGTGTTAAAAATGTAACATATGGAAGAGTTTCCATACAAAAATGGCAGCTATTCCTAAAACAGTTAGAGTAGCTTAGATTGTGCCAGAGGTGGGAAATACTGTAAAAGAACTTTCAAGTACAAAAATAAGAAGTGAAAGAGGAGAACTATAAAAGAAATGAACAAATATTGCAAACAATCAAAGATAGATTTAAATATTCATTTAAAACTATGCGAAGAATTAACATGTAACCACAGTCCATCTCTGGTTTCTTGCTAATTAGTATTAACTAAGAAAACTAAAGAGGATTAAATCACCTAATTATCAGAGTTTTATCTTCATTCTCTCCAGCAAGAGATACAAACTTTTCATACCAAAACAAATAAAAACAAAACAAAAAAATCCAGGTAATGCAAAAGCCAAGGTAATTCGTTTTCTGTCAGATTTTAGCTGGAAAAAAAGTTAATTCTTAGATATGATACATAAACAACGCTCACCCCAAAATGCTGCTCCATATTTCTCGGGTGACAAAGGAGCTGTTTCCTTATATCCTCACACTTCAGGATACAGCTGTTGTTTCCAGATGCCCAGTATGAGCAAAGGCTACCAATTCTTGGTGTCTACACTCCCAAGATATTTTCTTTTTCAGTTCACCACAGCTGATTCTGATAATCTCTATGTATCTTGAGTTGCCCTTCCTAAATAATTGGTCTTCTGGGCTTAATCTTGCATGTTGTTCCATACAGTTACAATAACCTTATTAATTTATGTTGTTCTCTGTCTGACTACAGGGTCACTACTGTGTAGCAGTGTGCAAGATTAACGGTTTAGAAATGTGCTTTTCCTGGGTACAGCTCCTTTATTTTTTCAAACATCCCTTTAATTATTAGCCCAAATATCCTCTGTCCTCATTTTATTATGTGTCCTGAATCGGAGAGTTGCATAGTTCAGGATTATCCCTGGTCAATGCATAAAAAAAAATACATAGTCTGTACACTAGTGTATTTAAAACAGATGTTTGGCAAAATGATTAGTAAAAGGGTAGGGGGCATTGTGAGAGCTGGAATGTTTCCTGATCAAAAAGTTGCCCCTTCAACACAAATAAATATGCGGAACGACCTACTGTACTTCATGCATCTGTCCATAGGCTTCAAAGGAACCTGTTAAACTTGTAAATATTAATGCAAAGCTTTCAGACTATTTTCTCTATTGCCTTTATATATCCTTTATATACACACTACATATTTTATATTCTATCCAAGGTACTCACTGGAATGTTAGGGAAGATATTTCTCTGTGATCTCAGTGTCCTGGAAAATTTTGAAAACGGGATCATATATATGTATGTACTGGAATAGAACTTTAAATTTCAAAATAGTGTTACTGATAGTTCAAGCAAAATAATGAAGGAACCACCACTTACATAATTTTGGGGTTATTTATATTTATTTCAGACCAATACTATTCTAGAGAAGTGCACTATAGTAGACAACAAAACATACCTCAGGTAATTTTTGTTGTCATTGGTTCTTTTGTGAGTGGGGACACCTCTAGATCCATTACTGCAGTGCTACTGGTTCTTTTCAGTTTAGTGAATAATTTCTAACACAGCTAAAACTTAAGGAGATAGAATATGGGGTTTCCATGCCTGCAGATCATGTCAGCTTCTATTTCTCCTTCTTTGTTGCCTTCAACCCCTTTTACCACAAAATTTAGCTGAAGCTTAGCATTTTCAGGCTTATGGGGAAAGCATGACATGGCAGGAGTGGGAATACACTAAGCCATTTCAAAAATTTGTATGCTCAAATGCTATACTTTGGCTGGTGTTATATGCCGAGGTAGTTTTACTTACCTCCCTTTTTTCTCTCCTTTATCTTATTGCAACAGGGCCTGACAAAAAGTTTGTCTGCATCTTTCTTAGAGGCCCCCTTTAAGTAGTAGAAGGCCACAATAAGGTCTCCATGGAGACCTCTTTCCCAGGCTCAACAACCCAAACTCTTCTATCCTGTCTTCATAGGAGAGATGTTCCATCCCTCTGATCATCTCTGTTGCAGTGCTCTGGACGAGATCCAACAGGTTCATGTCTTTCTATGCTGAGGATCCCAGAGCTGGATGCAACACTTCAGGTGGGGTCTCACCATAGTGGAGTAGAGGGAAAGAATCCCCTCCCTCGCCCTGCTGGCCATGCTGCTTTTGATGCAGCCCAAGATGTGTTTGGCTTTCTGGGCTGCAAATGCACAGTGCTGGCTCAGGTCCAACGTCTCATTCACAAGCAGCCTGAAGTCCTTCTTTGCAGGGCTGCTTTTAGTCCCTTTATCTCCCATCCTGTGTTGAAACCAGGTTGCCCACAAGCCATGTGCAGGACCGTGTTGAACCTAATAGCATTCACATGGGCCTGCTTCTCCAGCTTGTCCAGATCTCTCTGCATGGCATCCTGTTGCTCAGGTTTGTCAACCATGCCATTCAGTTTGGTGTTGTCTGCAAACTTGCTGAGGGTGCGCTCAATCCCACTGCCCATGTCATTGATGAAGATATTAAACAGTACTGGACCTGCACCACGTCAATGGCCATAATACTTTTTCAATATCTGTTCAATTTAAAGCTGAACAAATCAAAAGCATTTAAACCCCAATAAAAAACTCACAAAATATGTTTGTAGGATGAAGGCCAGCATGGCCGAACGCCTCCTTCCACTTCACAGCAGTTGTGTGTTGTGAACACTGTGGGTGTTCACTTCAAAATGATTAGGTTCACAGAGTGGCAGAGAGATGGGAAGGATGCTCTGCAGTAATCCAAACTTGTTGTGCTAGCAATGTTTTTGACAGAGAAGCTGGCAATAATCTGAATATTTTTGTCCCAAATAATGAATCTTGCATCTGAAACTGTGTTATAGAAAACAGTAACTCCTCTGCGGGCCAGCTCTCCATCTGGTGTAATTTGGCATAGCTCAACTGGCTATAATTCATCAGATGCTATAGGGGATTTTTTTGTATTTAGAAAATAGTATTAAAGAAAGAAGATGTAAATAAAATATCAGAAAGAAAAATCAGGGGTAAGAAACTTTAAATTAAGATGTTCTTTTAAAGATAGCCTGGATAATACTGGGCACTTCTGTAATGCGTTGAACAGATTAATTCTTCTTGATATTTGTTTTGCTGACATCGGTTGTATTTTAGTGTTATGCCTGTTCCATCTTTGACTTTATTATTGATCTACTAGTTTCAGATATAAAACTCTATAAATGCAAGATGGTGCATAAAAAAAAGAAATTTTTACTTAATGAGATAAAATTTGTCGTGGAAGATGATTTTTGGCGCAGCTTAATTTAAACCACAAACAGATAGAGGCTGTTTTCAGTCCATCCAAAATGAAATATTTTGTTTTGGCTTATGTTTAGTTCTAAAATCACAAAAGAATTTTTCTGTGTTGCTGCTAGCATGCACTCAACTCTTGCCAGAAGAGTTAAGGTACTGTCTTTAATCCTTTTGGTTAAAGACAGTACCTTTAGAGAGCCGCTCAGCACATATTTTCTAATTTTCAAATAAAGGCAACAAACGTCGAACATTTTGACAGCACAAAATCAAAATTCCAAATTAAGCAATAGACTTGATATGTGCTCTGAAAAACCCCACCCTATGTCTACATAGAGTCAAGACCTTTCCAATTTATTATTTTTCTAGAGAATAATCTTTTTAGAATTTGGATTGGTTTTTTTAGCTAAGTTTCATACTTTCCTAAATTCTTGTTGCATCTGAACACTTTAATCAACCATTGTAGTATCAGGAGATGAAATTATGTCATTGTTGTTACTGGTTATTGTTTGGAATCTGATCTGACAAACTGTTTTCTCCTTAATTTTGCTCATATGATAAAAACTGGGAATCTTACAGCTGTGTCTGGATTCATAATCGAATACATTGCCAATGAGTAAAAAAAATTCTTTGGATTATGTAGCTGAATCAAAAGAGCTGTAGAAGTATAGTACTTGTTGAGAACAGATGAAACTAAAAGAGTTATATGCAGGTATAGTCATAAATTTACTATTTTTAGTGCTAGACTTTTTGGTTTTGACAAAAATGTCACAATTAATCAAGGTTTGTAGACTAACTAGACTAAAATCTGTCACTTTAACATTAATTTGGACTGCTCCTGAGGGTTATTTTTTTTTTTAAATATAATGCAGATGGATGTGATATTTAGAGTAAGATAATAGGGATGTAGGATGTGGTCTTTTTGACCACTTCTACGTGACCAAATGAAAACCTTTCATCGATTGAGCTGTTGTCCAGTGGGTTAAAATCTTCCCTGAATAAAGTTTGACATTTTCTGTCAGGTACAATTTCTCAGAAATTAACTAACAAACTTTTTATCTCAACATAGTATCTGAAATGACAACTTTCCTTACTTTTAATGAAAGGCAATAGAACTTACCTACTTACTGAATTCCCCTTGATCTTACTGATGAATTTGTGATAATATGCCGGGGAGCTGAATGTCCTTCCACAGCCTTGCAACTGAATTTCACTTCAGGAAATGTTATTTTGATTCCTGCAAGAAAAGAGTTGTATTTGTAGAAACCGGGCAGGTGATATACGCCTTCAGGGCAAAGGAAACCTATATATGAGAAGTTCTTTCACAATGATGAAAAAAAGTGAGGACAAAACAGAAAATCTATTTATTCTGTAATGTTGTGAATCATTACCACTGATACACTCAGATGTTATACACTGTTTGCCCCTCCAGACACCCTTCAAACAGACAGGGCTTCAGAAACAGAGTTAAGTGATACTGAGGGAGATTTTCAGTCTGGATACTAAGTTGTTGGATTTTTCTCAAATACTTGACATTACTACAAGTCTCATCACTACATCAGTGTTCTCACATTGCCTAATTTAAACTTTTGCGACTGCTCTTATCTAAGCAGAAGAAAAATAAGTAAAGTTTGCTTTGCAGTATTATTCAATTTGTATAGAACTGTTTTACCAGTGTATGTGTGGAATTGTCTTACCAGTACGTGTGGAATTGTCTTACTAGTACATGCGTAATTGTAGTACATTAGAGAACTTTCTGAAAATGTCACTGCATTTTTCTGTAAAGGGATTGTATATGGCATGTAAGCTCACATAGATATTGTATGTCAGTTTCTCCTATAGTAGAAAATGCTTAGAGAAAGATTCATCTGCTATGATTCCTCATATTAATATTATCAAATATTTGTATATAAAAATACTGGTATAACTTTGTAATTTATTGTGAACTCTAAACTTTTCACCTTGTTGAATGAACGTTTTTCTAAGAGTAAAGCATGTATTACTGTCTGTTAAATCAATGAATGTGTTCATGTAAGGAAATGGTACATATCTCTTTTATATATGTGGTCTTGGAATTTTTGAGGAAGATAATCAAGCACATCTGCTGCAATATTTCGGTCCGAATTTAAACAATTGAAAAACCTTTAAGATTACTGCCCCAATTTGTGATATTGATACAGTAATAAATTAATGCATTTATTCCTATAATTTCAAAAGAAAGCTTAATTTTGATTGCTTCTAGATTTTAGAGTTGCCTTGATACAGAAAGTATATGCCCAATTTTCACAAAAACTAACCTCCTGAAAATGAGGGCTATTAAACATATCAAGTCAGGCACCAAAGATGTCATAACTAACTTCTGAAAAAGGAAGTCATCTTGCTTAAAACTGTCAAAGAACAGAAACTGTGGTAGTAAGATTAGTTTAAAGTTTAGAGAAAAAATTTCAAAGTATATTTTTTAGTATACTTCAGAGAAAATATTATTAAATTGAAATTAACTAAGTTTTAAAAAGTATTTGTTTTCCTATGATAAAGCTTACCTGTGTACTGATTTCCTTGAAGGTGGCAAAGTAATTCCTGTTTAAAATATTGATCTTGTTTATTTTGAAATCCTTTTGTTACTTGCGTGTCTGTTTCTGGTTAAAATCTGTATGGTTTGTTGCAGTACATGGCGTTTGGGAGGAATGGTCACCTTGGAGTTTGTGTTCATTCACATGCGGTCGAGGCCAAAGAACTAGGACAAGGTCATGTATACCTCCCCAGTATGGGGGAAGATCATGTGATGGACCTGAAACACAACACAAACCTTGCAATATTGCACTCTGCCCTGGTGAGCTCATACAGCAACTCTCTGCTTTTTTACAGTGCATTTAATGTGGTTGGTTGTGATTTCTTTGATATCTCTTTGCACATAGGAAAAAAGAAACATTATCAAAAGTGACTAGCTTGAGTAATATTGTTCATAATTCTGACTGTAGTGGTTAAAGTATATAGTCAGGATGGTAACTGTTCAAGACAGAAGCAAACAATTTTTAGTTTCTTTAAAGTACTCTCTGTGGGGTACAGTATGTTGCGCGGGAAATCTTAATTCAAGATGGGTCTCAGAGAACCAAAAGACAAACAACTTTCCGTGTGGCTTAAAGAGAGGCATACAGAGGTCACACAGTTCGTGTCCACCATATCTGTATGAATTACATTTGCTTAGAGGTTCACTGTAATTATTTATTCATCATATGACAAACATATGTGTGAAACCATAATGCTTAAATTGTTGATTTATTCAAAATGGATATTATTTACATATGTTCAGACAGAAAGGCTCACACAAGCTAGGGCATTATTTGAATCCCTGTTAAGTTCTTATGGTACAGATTTTAGGTGCTTCATTTCTGGGAGTTATGTTCTAAACCAATTTCAAAAAATTACCACTAACCAAATAAACAATGCATGGGCTTCATGTTAAACTGTCCACCCACTAAAATTAAAGCTAAATAAAAAATATATATTCTTTCAAAATTGATTTTTAACTTTTTTGTCTTTAGATTATGATTAATTTAGACCAACTTTTTCAAAATGCATGTACACATATAATGCATACAATTCATTTCAGTATTGCGGGGAAACAAAAGATATTACACTTAATCTGTCGAAATAAACAATTATTTGAGAACTCTGGATTTTGAACAGTCATTTGTACCTAAATGACTTTCAGAGGCAGTTCTATACTATTACATTTAAAAGTAACAACTTAAGACTTTGCTCAATATTAAGATTTGCTGCAGTTTGCATGTTCAATTTTTTAAAGAAATCCTCATGTTGAATTCTCTATTTTTAAGGGTATTTCTGGATTAGAAAACTCACATGCTATTTTCTCTTAAAGATAAATAAGAGAGATGTATGAAATATATATGAGAAACCACAGAATGAGTTTTCTCCAAAGACAGTATAATAATTGATTCGATCTTTCCTACTCTAAATAATACTATATAGCAACAAATAAAACTGAAGAGGGTGCATTGAAATGTAATTTACATAATGTTTTCCTCTTCACATAAACCTTTTATGATTAATGAGTGGAACTAGCTTCCATGTTTGGAAAGATTTTCATTTTCTGCTGAATAAATTATCAGGGCGCAGCTTCATAGCTTCAGAGGCATCTGCACTGAGAAGTGGTTCACAACCAGGCATTACATAGAATATTTAATATAGAACTTTAGGGAAAAGCCTCAGAAAATCTCTTCCTTTAATTCACTGGTGCTGAGATCCTGGGCCTGGGATATGGATAGTATCTTTGAAATGTTCTGTTGTTAATGTCTGACAATAGCAAAATACTTTACCTCCATTATTCTCTGAACAGTGATGCACCCATACAGAACAGTGTGTTTAATCACTAACTTTAAGATTCTGCTTCCTATTTTAGCTATTAACACCATCAGCTTAGGGAGCTGCTATTCCAACTCCCCTTTAGAAGAATCCTGAAAACGGTGTTTGACAAGTGAACCAAGTGAAATTCCTTGTTCGGAGTGGTGGTGCTTATATACCACTGGTAGTTATAGAACCAGGTTTTCAAGGATGAGTATTAATCAAAATCATATTAGAACCTACATTTTGAGATTATATTTAACTGCCGGGGCAATGAGGAACTGATGATTGCTAAAATCTCTTTGAATGCAGGATCCTGAATTAGCATCATTAGTCAGAATCTATTTCATAATGCTTGCTTGTTTTTAAACATACTGTCTAGTCCTATTATAATTGACCATATAATTTTTAACTTGTATGGAAGCATAATTGCTTTATATTTTTCATTATCTTGGTTTTTAATATTTTCATTTACCTCAAGAAGCTTTCTGATATACAAAATTAATAATAACAGTCATGAACCTTTACTCAGGAGAATATTCATCCAAGCTCAAGTGCATGGCCTAATACAAATTACTAAATACAGAACCATTTCCACCATTTCTGTATTGTTTAGGCATTTAATTTGACAAATTCAGAAAGAAGATTATGCAATATGCAAACACAACAGCAGATCTGATAAGGAAGGAAGGAAGGAAGGAAGGAAGGAAGGAAGGAAGGAAGGAAGGAAGGAAGGAAGGAAGGCGGTTTCTGTCCTGCCACATTTTATCTCAAAAGCATGTTGAAGAACTGGGATGGTTTACCTTACAGGAAGGATGAATGATAAAAAATATATTCAGCATTGTGAATACAGAGAAGAGAGTCTGTAGGTGAGGCAAAGTTGTAACTCCCAGTTTCCTTTTCCTGTTCAACTAGAGACATCTAGTTTCACTGTCAGGACCATTAACTTCGTAATCTGACCTATCTGAACTGCAGCTCTTATAAATCACTTCAAAGGCCTCAGGGTTTATTTACGTGATACAAGAACAGCCCTCACTTTTGCCTAAAAAGACCAGTCTTTTTTATAAGGCCTTGTTTTTAATAAGATCCTTCAAACTGTATGTGACCAAAATCATTATTTCTCCTTTTTAATATCACTGTACAATTAGAGGAGATGGAACGCTCTTTACTTGAAGAAAAAGGAAAACAGTTTTTACATTATTTTAAAGCAGCTCATAATGTTGGTTTCTGTATTTGATTGCCGTAAGAAACCAGGCTGGGCCTAGCCCGAGGGGCTGTGGTCACCTGCCCGGCTCCGGTGGTAACTCTGCTGTGTCCATCTCTTTTGTGGCCGTGGCGGCAGTGGACGGACAGTGGCAGGAGTGGAGCTCATGGAGCCAGTGCTCGGTGACGTGCTCCAATGGCACCCAGCAGCGAAGCAGGCAGTGCACGGCAGCGGCCCACGGCGGCTCCGAGTGCCGAGGGCCCTGGGCCGAGAGCCGGGAGTGCTACAACCCCGAGTGCACCGGTGAGTACCGCGCGGCTCCGCGCCGAGCAGGGCGCGCGTGGCTGGCCGGCCTCAGCAGGCTGCCGGGGCAGAGCAGCTGCACCCACGGGGAGGCCAAAGCCAGAGGAGTCATTAACTACAAGACAAGAAGTTTCATGTCAACATGAGTAAGAACTTCATTACGCTGAGGGTGGCACAGCACTGAACAGGGAGGCTGTGGAGTCTCCTTCTCAGGAGACATTCAAAACCCACCTGGAGGTATTCCTGTGTCACCTGTTCTAGGTGACCCTGCCTTGGCCGTGGTGTTGGACTGGATGATTTCCAGAGCTCCCTTCCAGCCCTAACAGTTCTGTGATTCTGTGAGTCCCAGGGCCTCATTCGTATTTACTTGATGAGGTAAAAAGCTACAGAATGTGCCCTGGAAGGCTGCATGAAAGCTGCTCATCAGCTTTTTGGTTTTACTGCTGTTTGAAGGACATTCAGCAGTTTTAGGTAGATATTTTTGAAGCCTAAAAAACTTAAGTTTTTCGTTAACCTAGAAAGTAAATATATATGAACTGATTCCCTTTTGTGCTGAGACTACTTCATGATCCTCTGACAGTACAAAAGCAGCCTTCCAGGGTGTATAGATTCTATATGGACTTACCTTTAAGCCTCATTTGCTCTGTCAGAGCATGTGAAAATCAAGATCTTAAAATATCACATGCAAAAATGTTTTCGCTTAGTTTTTTTAAGGGTACTTAGGCATATTGTAAATGTATGTCGTTACTGTAAAACAGCACTATACAAATAAATTTTTGAAAAATATTAATTCTCCATTACAACTGTCATCATATCACCACTGTAATTATATTTTTCCAAACAGCAAATGGCCAATGGAACCAGTGGGGCCACTGGAGTGGCTGCTCCAAATCCTGTGATGGTGGCTGGGAGAGACGGATAAGGATCTGTCAAGGTGCAGCTGTGACTGGGCAACAATGTGAAGGAACTGGAGAGGAAGTTAGACGGTGCAGTGAACAGAGGTGTCCTGGTGAGATGAAAATATAATTGCTGTTATTATTCACACTACAATATGGCTTACTTTAATGGGCATCTTTAGGAAAGACAAGACCAATGTCTGTAGAGCAGCAGCCATAAAGAGACTGGCCTGGCTTTAGACAAGTCACTGCTGGTTTTGTCAGTAGATTTCTGTTTATGCAGCTAGGTGCAAATTAGCCCTATTGGATATATGAGCAATGCATCATGTTTTGAATAAAGCAAATTACCATACTAAAAAAGTTATTGCAAAAATATTTGATTGCCTGGGAATGCCTATAGTATTTGAAGCATGAACAATTTGCTATAGAAAATCTCTTTGAATGCACTTTATCTGAGGATATCAGGGCTGGTTTTGTAATTTGGAATTACTTTTATCCAGTGTTCAAGTGACGTCTCTAATACATTTGGGATAAATTCCAGCACAGTAAAAATAAGGGATAAAGTGAGCCTTACCATTGTGTTGAGAATGAATGAATGAATACATGAGCAACATTTTATAAAAAGGAAAGTAATTTAAAAAGTGAGACACATCTTTCTCTTATTAAGCATTAATATAATGCTTAAGTATCACTTCTTTTAATATAATGCTTTGTATCACTTTTTACTTTGCACTCCCAAAAGATTTAAGTCTTTCCCACTGAAAGCTAATAAAAGTGTACTTTTGAGCTTCTTCAAAAACGATGAATAAAGAAGAATATCTGGTGAATCAGATAATATTCATCGGTAAACACGCATTGTCCTAAAGTAAAAGAATGCATTGTTGGATAGGTGAAAGACAACGAAATAAGGTGTTATTAGGGTAGGATGTTTTAGCTATTTACTTGGGAAATTATGTGATCTGAACTGCAAGCCAGGAAGCAGCAGAAAATCAATCTAGCAATCTGACTTCTGGACATTTTGCTGGCTGTGTTCTCTGGTAGTCAGAGAAGGACTTAAATGGCAGGGATGCTTTGGCTCAGGAAATGAGAAATTTATCAGATGTGAATTTTATGTTATCAAGCGCATGTTTTTTATAGACAACGTGTTTATCCCTTGACAGCCATCAAAGGACAGTTTTAAAGGTATTTCCAGTACAGTAGAACAATTGATCTCATTGCATTCAAAGAACAACAAAAAGACTATTTGTAGTTAGAAAGCTATAACACTATACTGTAGAAGTTAACTGAATTTAACTTGCTTTTTAAATGATCTCTTTAATTTTAATAAAAATTTCATTATTTGAAAAGCAGTACGAGATAGTATTTACATTGGATTTCTAAGCAAACTAATTTCCATAGGTAATGCAGACTTCCTCTATAAAAGCACAACACTAATAGAAGATTAATATGAATCTTCTCAATAAGCAGACAGTCAAATGAACTAGATTCTGCTTATAAAACCATTCTTGAAATAATTTGCATTTATATATTTAAAAGTAAAACCATACTGCTGCAGTCCAATCCAATTTTCAAAGGTTGCCACCTGCTGTTAATAAAATATTTTACAGATGTATTTACAAGTCAAATGCACACAGAGCTTTATTTGCCATTTGGTGAATTTATTTATTTACTTGATTAATTCCAGATTAGATTTAGTGTGCTTATAGAAACTATAATCTAAAGCACCTTTTAACAAGCTATGCTTGTGCAGACTATTAGACATGAATTACAGATTTATTTACCTCTAGACTGACATTTACTGAAGAGCCTCAGATTTAAATGTAGAGAGTGGATAATTTACCAAAATTTTATAAAATTATATCCAGATTTACATTCTACAAACAAGGAAAATTGGAAAGTACTATACTGAGTTGTTCGAAGTATGAGCAAATTTTATTATTTGTGTGCTTTTTTTCCTATCCCTAAAATAGCTCAGAAAAGCTATTTATGTCTCGCTGTTTTCTTGTTTTATGTAAGCCCCTGAAAAACGTGAGAAACTAAAATGTTGATCCTTTTTCTTGTGTTAGCATGGCTTTGCATAAAACAAGATCTGCAGGTGTGTAGAACCGTGTAATATTTTTTTGTAAAGGATATGAAGGTGCTTGTATCACCCAGAGGTCTATAGACTTACAAAAGTTAAATTGTAGCTGCTTTAAACTGTGGAAGCAAAAGGTTAATAAAGCCTTCTTCTATCATGGTTACTGATGTTAATAAGATGCTTTGCAAACGGAGCTGTTTACTTGATAACTGAAAATCTTGACTGGACATTCTGTAGTTTGAGTTCTGCATTATCTGAACATTATACAAAATTCGTAGTTTCTCAGTGATTCTCTTCAAACGGCTTGGGCATGGACTGAATTACTTTCAGCAGCATTAAGAGAGTCAGGCTCAGAACTACTATCTGAAAGTTGGTTTCTCAAGCAACTTGGTTTCTGGACAAATTTTGAGTATCTTTCTTTGTGATTTGTTTTTATTCACAGCTAAAATTTTTAAAAATGTTGTTCTTTCCTTCCACTGTGTAATAATCTGGGAATTAAAAAAAAAAAAAAAGATCTGAAGATATTTTGGGTTCAGTTATTGCTCCTTTGTTGCATCCCAAATGTCTAAAGTTAAATTTCACTCCTAGTAGGTCAGCAGTACTCTGCACTCAAAATATTTTTCTGTGGAGGATAACTTCAGAAAATTGGAAACAAATCAGAGAAAGTAAAAAAACCTTCTATATTTGGTAAGTGGCTAGTCACTCAGGAGTCACAGCAGAAAACTTATACAAGATGAATGAACACTGTCTGTCCCATAAGAATAATGGAGACAGTTAGATAACAAAAGAAGTTGCATCTGATAAGGAGTTACATAGCAAGATGATCAGAAATTTGTAGAAGAATGTGTAAGAGAAATAAGGTAATTTCCACCAAATGTGTCAGTAAAAAATAAAGAGATGTGAGAATAAAAAACAAAGTGCAGCATTATTCAAGATATAATATTTCTGTAAATTTATTTTTATAAAAATAGGACTATGTTCTTATGACAGCTTTGAGAATATATCATGTTCCAATAATACAGTATTGGTTTCCAGAAATACCTAATTTCCTAATGGTTAAATCTATATTAACTCTGTACATTTCCAATATTAATGCTTTACCTGGATTTTACTCAAAAGAAATTCTCAGCATTTTTCTTATAAACATATTTTCAGTAGTAGAAAGCCTAATACAGGAATCCTTTTGACCAAAATATTACTGAAAACAATGCTAGACTGTCTTGCTAGTTAACAGAAAGACAAGAGTGCACAACTGCTACCAAAGACTAGCTAATCATTTCCTAATGATGGTAGAAGTTTTTTTCACAGCAGTATTAGACAGATAATATAGAATATGAGAAGAGAGAAGAATGAAATAATTGGCAACAGCTAAATAATAAAATTAAACCTTTGGGGTTTTTTTCTCCAGCTACAACACTATTCTATAAGACATTCAAAAGCTTTTTTTCCTATTGCCTTTGTTTATGATAATTTTGCCTGGGGCGTTGAATTAGGATTTAAGAGTGGAGCTGTAGTTCTACCATCATTTGAGCTACTGTGGGCTGTAGGCTAACTTGGCCTCACCCTTTCACTACCCTTTCCCATATTTGTTGTCTGCCTGCATAGATGGTAAACTCTGTGAGGCTGCGTGTGTGTCTCTTGCTGTGCGTGTTGTGCAGAGCTTCCACAGACCCCAAGCGGGTCGATTGCCTCCGGGAGATGCACGTCCTCTCTCCAGTGATGTCAGAAGAAGACTGTGCTGAGTGTTTGTGCTTCAGTGGCATGAATTCAGGCCTATCACTACAGGGGTGTAATGCGGTACATTTGAGTGCATGCTCTGTGTGGGAAGATGCTGCTGATTCACGTCACGAGTGAAAGAGGCCTGCCTTTTATTTGCCAGTGATAGCAAATTTGACCTCAGTATTTGCTGTTTGCTTCTAAATTCTAGTAGCTCTCTATGATTTTGTGCAGCAAACTCATATTTATCTGTGGGTGTGTTATGAATTAATTGTGCCGTAGTTACAGAAATACTCGAACTGGCCCTGAGAAGAGCCAGCAGGATCAACAAGGCTTTTTAACTCAGATATGGTACCACTCCTGTGTGACTATAATGGCTCCATGAGCGACATGGGTTGCAGCCTCACAGATGCGTTAATGTGGGTGGATGCCTGATGAGTAAGCTCTGCCAGATAGGTTTTAGCTTTGGGAAGAAGGAGTTTGTTTTTATCCACAGCATTCCTTGATTCCTTGATCCTTGTACAAGGCATTAAAAGGCCAAGAGTCAGCCAGAGACCAGGAAAACTTTGCCTGGGCTAAGTGAAATTTCTTCCAAGTTTCAGCTGCTCCCGCACCTCTTTCCTGGTAACTCCAGGTCTTGGGAGTGTCTTTTACTTTGAACACAACACACAAGTGCACTGTTTATCTCTGGCACTAGGTTAAAATTTCAATATAATCTGGAGTTCTGAAAACTTTAATTCTAAAGCACACTAGTACCCTTCCAAATAGGTGAGAAATCTCTGATATTACCTGTGACTTTCTAAAGTAAAAGAGAAAATATGGTGTATTTAAGTGGGCATATAGATGCATGTATATATTTTTTTTCCAGAAAAAAGCCTCACATTTAACATTCCGTATGTGGAGGGAAGTAAGTTTTGGTTATGAGAATCAGCACCTAAAGTGGTGATTAGTGAACACAACACATTTGAAATGGCCACAGCTGCATAACAAATATAGTTCTCAGATAGCTCTAAGCTCTAGCAAATTTATGTAATTTATAATATTACCTCCTTATTATGTTAATTTACGCTCCCCAAAACAGAACATTTCTTTTGTTTATAAGGTCATGATAGAATAGTAATTGCTTTTGCTTATGTCACCAGATGGCTTATGTTTATCAAAATCTGGCTTTTCCCAGTGTAACACTGTCCTGATGCATTCACTCTGTGGGCATATCTGAAGCAGGGCTAGTATTCTAGATTATGAATATAACTGACTTTCTTTGGGTTTTGCCATTAATGGATCTCTTGCTTTTTTAGCAGCATCAACTGTCTTGATTTACGATTCAGGAATGCTGATGGTGAGGCAAATTTAGCAAGCAATTTTTCTGCCCAACTGTGATTCATATTAGTATTACTGAGCCATCTGCTAGGTATTCTTTGTCCTCTACAAAGAGAGGGTACAGCTTTGTGCAAAAGTCTACTCAGTTCCCTTGCTCACACTTCCGTCAGCAGAAGTACAAAACAGGGAAGATGGACGATTTTATGGGTTAGATAATGGGATGGGCAAAATCTGTAGTCTGTTCCTGCTTCTGCTAGAGATTTCCCATGCAACCATGGATGAATCATTGAATTGCTTTCTGCCTTATCACACCATCTGCTAGAATGAATTTCCTTTCTCTTTTCTTTTTTCTTTCTTTGTAACCACTTTGCTGTAATACAGCAGGGTTACTTTTTTTTTTTTCTGGAAATACATATGATAATAAACAATTCCTGATTTTCTCTACTGAACTTGGAGTGAATTAGATTTCGGTAACTAATGTGTCAGTGATGTGAGTTGTGAGATGACTTCAGCCAGATGTTTTCTCTGCTAATCTAATTTACTCAAAAATAATAAACTGGAATTTTCAGTAACATACAAAGAGCAAAAGGAATCTGTAGTCGTGACCATGTGAAAATAAAACATGAAGCATTTGCTGAAGTTTATTTTTCCCCATGCAGTTCTGTTACTACAAAATTGTGACAATATTTTTCCGTTTAAATGGTATTGCAATAACCAGTAAAAGGTTATTTTGTTTTATAGACACTCAGTCCCACATTATTGACTATGCTTTCTTAATTACCAACTTGTTCTGAAACACATTTCAAAGAAATAACCTGCTTTTATAGTAGCCTTCAGAATATGCAGCTCTCGTTTAGCACCTTTAGCACATTTAATGTTTCAACTGTCTTTTCAGAACTGACTCCTTCACATAAAGATTCAATTTTAGAAAAATCTGTACAAATTTTAGTTTAAGATTAGCATCATAACTTATCACAGTTCGTGTCTCATCTTCTTCTGATAGTTGCTTAGTGTTATTGATCAAAATAGAGCAACAAGGGAAGATTCAAACCTATTAACGTTGTAACTACAACCTAAAAAGTGTTTGTTTGTTGGAAAGAATAAAGCCATGGGTTATATGAGATAAATACCATCACAAAGACAGATTTGCAAAATTTCAGGCATCTCTTTTTGTACTTCAAACTTAAAATTAAACCAAGCTATGTTAACATACACATCTCAGGAAAAAAATAGGATGAAACTGAACACTTATTTTTCTGATATAAAATATGTTAATATTTCTATTTAAATTCTCATTTATAAATTACAGCGCCTTATGAGATATGTCCTGAAGACTATTTGATGTCAATGGTGTGGAAAAGGACCCCAGCTGGGGACATGGCATTCAATCGATGTCCTCTCAATGCCACAGGTACAGTACTACTTTGAAATCTTATGATGATAAAAAAGGGGAGAAATATTTTGCTTTGTGTCCTAGATAAATTATTACTAGGCTCATATAAATATGCATATATGTGAATGTATCTATATAAACCTCATATATTTACTTATGCATATGCAAGCAAATATACACATGTACATATGCTGCCTCTTACAGCTTACATATATGCATGGATTTGTGGTATGTGTAGATATATCTGTAAATATAAATATGTATATACATACATATGGGCATTATAACCACGGAGAAAAATCTGACAACAAATCAATTTGACTGGATCTGTGAGGCAAAGTGATGAAAATGAGGGAAAACATAAAAATCTTTTTGATTAAGAAAACACTGCTAAAAAGCAATCAAGTAAACACTGAAATGTGTTTCAGAATCTTATACTACTCTCTATATACCGATGATCGTTGCATGAAATTGTTTCTGTGTGTGCCTTTAAGATAGCATGGAATATAGATTAAATAAGGTTCATTCTTTCCAATTGGTCTCACTTACATAAATATTTTCTGTCTTCTTTGTGTCTTACAGGCACCACTAGCAGACGCTGCTCTCTCAGTGTTCATGGAGTGGCCTTTTGGGAACATCCAAGCTTTGCTAGATGCATATCAAACGAGTACAGACACTTGCAGCATTCAGTAGGTGCAAAGTCAGCTTTAGTACTTGCTCTGTTTATTCATTACTAATCATTGGCATGAAAAGAAACTTACTTATTTACTCTTAGGTTTCTGATAAGCAATGCCAGGAGGAAAATAGATCTGAGAAAGAATAATTTATATTAATGGATATTATTTTGATCTTGTATAATGCTGGTGTTAGTGAAATAAGCCTTGTCTTACTGTAGAAGTGGAAAAATGAATCAGATTCCATTCTTTCCCACTGTGTGAAATTTTTATAGGGGTCAGAGACAAGACATATTTTAGTTTATTAGAAAAGAGGTGTGAATAAATGAGACTTACTGGAAGACTGACTTGCTGAGAATTTTGTAATGCTGTGAATTCTTTAATTGCAGAGTAGGAAGCCAGGAATATTTCTTTTTTGCTATCAAATTTAGAACTTCACCTTCGAATGTAACAATAAGAAATGATTATAGGGTAAATCTATCGCTGTGTCTTGGAAAAGGTAAAGTAACTCTAGATGAGTGGGTCTTTTTCAAAAAGCCTAACAAAAAGTTTCTTTGCAAAGCATAGGCATTATAAAATTATGTACTGCCTAAATGTGTTTATATAGATAGATAATACGTAATGTACATTGCTTTATAAATATGCTACCATGGTATATGTTAAGTATATTGATTACCCTCTATGTCCCTAGCTGAAGCATTCAGCTGGGTTAATACTATAGCGGGAAGTGAGCCTTTGAAGATTCTCATGGACAATGGGTTTTCCCTGCACGATATATTCTACTGACATTCTTATTACTCTGCATCCTTTTCCAAAGGCCACTGCTCTGTTTATCATTCAGTGGAGGCACACTGATACAGCTCTGTGCTTCGTAATTTCCCAACATCTCAACCAAGTGCAATGCTTCTGTAACATGTTTAAAATTCTTTGGTGGCTTGAAAAGCAGTAGCCTGGCTGCCATTCCTCAAATCTGGATTGCTACTTAGAGGAGATTTTGATTAATTCCTTTGAGCTGCATTTCTCTTTCATTAGATCCAATTTATTTGAGGCCTGGGATTCAGTTTCAGGGTAGACCAAAGCAAGAACTATTTTTAAACTAGGACAGAATAGATTGTCAAAGGAATTTTCCCCACGACACAGAAACTTTTCTATTTTACACAACTGCTTGCATGTTCATCTCTCCCTTCAGTGTTCATGCTCAAAAAACACATTAAGTTGGCTGTAATATTTTTGCATTTAATAATTTTGGTATTTCATTCTGTTGCAACAATTTTATATGTTATGTCTATGCTAGTTTGCAACTCAAACTATGCAAAATGCTGTTTCATGCTATTCGGTGGTTTGACTCACCTGGCTTTGGTAGGCACCGGTAATTTTTCAAGAGCCACGAGTCTGACTTGTTGAACAAAAGAAGACATTTCTAACCTAGAGCAGATTTATCCTTTTTTTCTATGTTTCTCTTTTGGAAATATTAATTGTGAGTAAATTACACTGTGAAATATTCTTTCAGCCAATGAACATTTAAACGTAGGTAAAGCTTCTTTAAAATTACACAAGCACCTAAACACCTCTTTTTGCTGCACAAAATTTAGGTCTAGTTCATGTGCATACCAATTAGAGAACAGCGGACTTCTTTTACACTTGGGAGTTGTTCACAAAGAAAATTGGTCTGTCTTACATCTTTCTGCTTCTCAAAGTGAACAGCACAGCATATTTAAAGAATCAGAGAAAATAGAGGTAAAGACCTATAAGGTCATTGCCCTGCAAATGTAGGCTTGTCCCCCCACGATACATATGTCAGTTCCATAAATCCCTGAAAATAGGGCTTTATAAGGAAGCTGCTGACAGACGGTGTTGCTATAATAAATATGTGTGCTTATGAAAGCATTTATGAGATGTCTCAGTGTGCTTAACTTACCAATAAAGTTATTTTACCAACTCAGACCAGGAATAGAGCAGAGCACCACTCAGTTCTGGGAATAGTCCCATAAAATCTGAGTCTGAGCTGAATCCCTTTAATTTATTATCTGAAATACATAAAAGAAAATTAGATGCACAATCTTCAAAAAAATGATGTTACTGAAGTTGATATAAAGCAATCGATATACATAAATACAATATTTAATACATTAAAGCATAGAATACAGACAAGTCCCCGTCTTTTTGCGCTCCAAACAAGCCACATATGGTCTAGAACCAGAAATCACGTAGTAGAATTGACATGATGCTGTGCCTAAGTATTATCTAAAGAAAAGTGTTCAGCATGATGGGAGCCAGAGAAGATTTCCTTGGCCACAGACCCTGCTGACCTGGCTGCGCAGGTGCTGAACTGGAAACTTCTAGTTATACTAGTAAATAAACTTAAGCTTAAAAGCCGTCCTTGTAGTCATTTGCACTGTTTAACAGTGTATCTGTTAGCATGCTCCCTGACCGTTTCAGACCATACCAGTGAGCACTCTCCCAAACAATGCCTACCATCCTTTAGAGGGTAGCATAGCAGAGAGGCCGTTGTCAGCAGGCAATAAAAGCATGATTTTCTGGGACAGAGGAGGGATAGAGGGTTCAACGTGAGGAAATCACAATTATTATATATATATATATATAGGCACATAGTTTCATTTTCTGAAAACTGAACTACTTCAGTCTAACTAACATGTTTTAATCTCTTAAAAGTGTATCTGTTGCTGTATTGTAGATTTTTACCACATAACCACAGGTGATTGACCCCTGAAGACTGTTTCCTTGCTTTATGTAACTTCTGTAGATACACTGCCTCATACACAAAATGTCTTGTATTTTTACACTTTTCTCTATTACTCACCTGGAATTGACATGGGACAAATTTCAACCCTTAATAAGCAGTATTAAAATAGCAGAAACCCAGCTAGTGCTATGTGTTCTTCAGCTTGACTCAAGACTTGTACTGAGACCAATATGGTAGCTCTGTAAATCATGCTAGAGTGGCACCATGTTTTAATCTCAAAATCCATTTGAAAGTCTATTTGTAAAGACGGAGAGTCATTAAAGCTAAAAATATCCACATAACGCTAAAGATAATATACTTTGCTCATAATCCCCAGCACCATGAATAACATGGCTTTTTCAAATCACTTCCAGAATGTGCCAGGCAGACTTACTGCCTCTACTGCATGCCCTGGCGCTTCAGATGTGGGTTATGGCACCTCAGAGGAAAACAGGGTTTTCTATTGGTTAAGTTACCTTGTCTGGATTCATGGACCGCTTTTTGATACATATATCAATATTATACTGAATATTCTATTGCAACAGTTTCAGAATAATTCACAGTCTTAAATTAATAGATCTCCTCAATATATTTTTGAGATGAGTCTGTACTACATCTCCATTTTTTGTTGATGGAGAACTGAGACCACTTAAGCAGGAAATTTATCTGAAGTCTTCTGAATTAGTGCCTAGCTACTCTTCCTTCTTAACGTTCTTGCATCTCCATAGGACAACTCAGAAAATTCCTGGCATGATAAAAATATAATGTAAAATATATACTATAATATATAAAATATATTTTATAATACAAAATACATATATTTATATATATAAAATAGAAAAAATATTTGGCCCCGGGCCTCTGAAGAGACTATGCACTTGAACATGATGAAATAGTAGAGGGGGATGGTTTGATTTGTGGAGATCAACGCTCAGTTTATGTCTTTCAAGGGCACCACGTCCTACACGATAGGAGTTTGAGGAAAAGCAGTTAAGAGAATGATGCATGTCAGCTGTGCTACAAATGTACAGCCTGTACTTCTGTAAGTTTATTTTACCTTGTGCACAATGGAGTACAGGTTCCTTTGAAAACTAGGGTGATAATTAGATCTCTTTCAATAACGGAACTAATTAGCCATGAATGATTTATCCAACATTTGGTACAGATCAACCATCAAAAGAATTCAACAAATACTGTTTGACCAGCTTATACAGCTGGTTGACTAATAAGAAAATTTATTCACTGAAGATATTAAGGGACAAAAATGCCCAAATCCATGAAATAAACCTTTGGGAAATTATTTGCTTAGCTCTAATAATAATATTTAAAGAACCTAATTAGGATTATTCTTCCTAAAGCGCTATAAGTAGAAAATTCAAAGTGATAGATAGGTATATTTTGCCTCCTGGAATCATAACCTAGAGGATTAAGCAATAATTTGATAAGCAGAAAACGAAACATCACCGATCACCAGATTTTGTTCTGCTTTTCTTGCATTGTCCAAATGTGTTTGCAGTATCTGCAGCTTTGCATTAAGAAAATGTTCTTAGTCAAGCACGGTGTCTTGAGCCTGTTGCCTGTCATTGTAGCTGAGAAGAATATTTTGCCCAATGAGGAGCAATTTGTTAAATGTGTTCTTGAGAAAGAGGAGATTACAGCAAGAAATTCTTCCAAGTGTTTTTTTTATTGTGGATGAAGATGAAATAAAGTAATAAAGTTTAATAAACTCTAGTGGCAGAGGATATCCTTTCTTGAGTTCCTTCCGGAAAGTTCTTAGTCACATACTGATCTCCAGAGTTTTGTTAATAGTGAGGAATTTCCTTATTTTCTGTAATTCCATATTAAGTTCTCAGAATTTGGAGGATTTTTCCCTTTTGTAGGATAGACACTTTGAGTTTTCAGACCATTTTGCCAAATCAATTACTCCTATAGCAGAAGTTATGGACCTTGCTGGAGCCTGTTCTCTCTTTCTACCCTTGGCACATAGTTTCATTTTCTGAAAACTGAACTACTTCAGTCTAACTAACATATTTTAATCTCTTTAAAGTGTATCTGTTGGTAGCTTAATGGACTGTTATATGTAGAAAGGCAGATTAGATAATGATCTAATGACCCAAACTTAGTCTGTATAACATTATGAAGTATGCTCCTCATTGCTCATTATCTCCTTTTGATCTGGAAGCAGAAAACAGTCTGCCTAATTATTTTACATAGAGTTATCTACTTTACCTAGTACTTGGCTAATTCAGACTAGGGTCTTCTGAGGTGTGGTTTGGGTTTTTTTTACTTTATTTGGATAAACAGGGTAAAATCTTTCTTGAGACTAAGAAATTTATTTGTACTGTGATTAGATATGAATAACTGCAGGATCAAGAATAAAATCAGTGATTAGGAGCCCATAGGCCTATTTCAGATAGTATCCAAGAAAAAAAATACTGAAATGCCTCAAATAAGAGTACACATTTTGTTTTCATACTCTCTTGAAGCATATCGAATTTGGTATGGTACAAGCAATAAGATTAAGCAGCAACACCCCAGAATTAGGAATATCCTACATTATCCTGCTTCCAAGAAGCATAGAAAAGAATTCTTCATCTATTCTTAATACATTCGGTGGATAATAGCCACCTAAATTAGAAAAAAAACCCCAGCAAAATGAAGAAAACAAAATAAAACAAAAAACCCAAACTGAAACAAAAAACCACTCACCTCCTCCCCAACTGTCCAAAATCTAAAAACCAGGAAACAAAATACTTGAATGGGAGTTAATGAAAAAAATTTAAATGATATTAAAATAGTTAGGTGTGGAAGAGCAATGAGATTTCACATCTTATGAGCTTTTTAGAAATTGAATATTGAAGCTATTGAAGCTTTTCTGACCATTTTTAGTGAAAACCATTAATACATAAAATCTTACCATGGAGCATTAGAAACTTATTTTGTGAAAATTGAGGAAATGCTTGAATGCATAGGTCATTTCTATTTTCTACACTGTTATGCATTTATATTAAGCAATAGGATTTATTGAATTAAAAAAAATAATAATTTTGTAAGGGATCTCCTTTAAAAAGTATTAGTAATGTATTATTGTCCTACCACTCACTGAAATAGCCCTTTTGCCTAAAGTGATTTTTCCTCTACGTGTCTTTTGGGCGCTCTAGTTTGGAATAGATTTGAACTACATTCATAAATAATGACGAAGACTAAAGCCTGTTATCAAGAAACTTTGTTCCTGAAAGACATCTCCAATAGTATCAGAAAATCTCTACTAATACAGACCGTTTTATTAACCTGTGTAGCACAGTTTTCTAAGCTGGATGATGAAATTCTATATTTAGTTGCTGTGATAAAAATAAGGCAGTAACTTCATAGAATCATAGAATGGTTTAGGTTAAATAGGATCTTTAAAAACAGCTAGTTCCATTCCCCTTGCCATGGGCAGGGCACATTTCAGAAGATCAGGTCCCTCAAAGCTAGATCCAACCTGGCCTTGCACACCTCCAGGGACAGGGCACCCACAACTTCTCCAGGCAACCTGTTCCAGTGCCTCACCACATTCACAGTAAAGAATTTCTCCCTAATATCCAATCTAAATCTACCCTCTTTCGGTTTGAAGCCATTCCCCCTTGTCCTGTCACTACATGTTCTTGTAAAAAGGTGCTGGAAGGCTACCATGAGATCTTTCTAGAGCCTTCTCCCCAGCTGAACAATTCCAACTGTGTCAGCCATTCCTCATAGGAGTGGTGCTCCATCTCTCTGATCATCTCCGTAGCCCTTCTCTGGACTCACTCCAACAGGTCTATGTCCTTCATATGTTGGGGGTCTCAGAACACAGTGCCAATTTTAGTGATATAACACCTAATATAACATGTGTTCATGCGAAATGGGCTGCTTTTTATCAGAAAGTTGGAAAACTAAAATACCTCTTAACTCTTGAGAGTTAGGAAAGAAAAATCTACATATGAATTATCACATTGATGTCAAAATATTAGCACTTACAAAGGAGCATGGGAACTTGTGCAGGTGAATCTTTACATGCCAAACTAATAATATAGCCATAAAAACGCATTTCTGCTGCTTCTGCTCATACTATAATTTTGTTTCAACTTTTTCCACAGCAGCGTTATTCACAATTTTGCAAGTGCTTGGCTAAAATATAATTTGATAAAAAGAGCTCTGAGGTGAATAATGATTTGCTCAGCTGCAGCTCATTAGAGATGATTTTGTTTTTCCAAATTATATTACAAGGGCAGCGTATCAGCCTGTCCATGTACTCCTCACTGAAATGACTGCTGTACTCTGGGGAATGAAAGGCTTCCTCCTAAAAAATTTACTGCTCCTTTTTTTTTTTTTTTGCTAGTTTAGTGCTTCATTTCTTTTTATATAGCTGCAGAGCAAAGCAGCCAGGCTTAGTTTTATAGATTTAAATGCAGAGGCCTCAAAAACAACATTTTTGTTCTTCCTCAGTCTATACTTACGTTGATATACACCAGCTATTCCTCTTCACCTTCACAGCTTTTGATAGGCAGGGGTGTCAGTTAATGATCTGCTTTCCTTTCCTTGCTTCCCTTGTAAGGTCAGAATCTGCAGCTCCGTTTTGTCACTTCTGTTACCTTGTGTGGAGGATGACAAACTTTTCTCTCATCAGAGAGCAACTGATCAAGAGATTGTGACAGGCAACAGTTTTCTCCTGCCTCACTAACATTTTCCCGTTCTACACAGGAGAAGATTAAAACTTCAGGGAAATAAAGCTAATGACTTTGGTATCACTGTTGGCTTGATGGTGAGGGCACTCTATAACTACCTGAAAGGAGGTCTGTCCTCCCAGGTAACAAGTGACAGGGTAAGAGAAAATGACCTCAAGCTGCACCAGGGAAGCTTCAGACTAGATATTAGGAAAAGTTCTTCCTGGAAAAGATTGTCAAGCCCCAAACCCTGGAGGTATTTAGAAGACATATAGATATTGCACTTGGGGACGTAGTTTAGTGGTGGATTTGGCAGTGCTGAGATAACAGTTGGACTCAATGATATTAAAGGTCCTTTCCACCCTAAATAATTCTAAATAATAAATAATAAATAATTCTATGATTCTATAATCTTGCCAACATATGTATGCATCTCAATATTAGAGATTATATACAGTAGGAGAAAGCATTTATCTGCTTTTCTACACAAGCATATCACAACTTAATTCAACCTGGAGAGCTCCTTTTCTTCCTTTCTGGTTTTGAATATCTGCTTTTTAATAGCCAACCAATCCTGCTTTTTAAATTCAAAGAAAAGTTCCCACTATCATTTCAGGGTCCATAATAATTTTTCCATGTCCGGAACACACACATTTACCAAAGATTAATATGTGTGTTAAATGAAATGTGCTCCTGTCTTTGCTGCTGCTGCTGTATCTTCTGCAGTAGTGAGCAGCTGAATGTTCCCTGATCACGCTGATATTCTTAACCAACCAACCAACCAACCAACCAACCAACCAACCAACCAACACTGCAGCCACGGGTGAACTTCACTAGGGTATGGCCAGAGGTAAAAAAAGAGAAAGCCATTTAAAAACTCGATAAAGAAAGATTTCATCCAATTTTCCCTTAAAGTCTACCAGAACTGCTGGAACCTTCACTCCAACTGAATGTGGCACTAGCTGTGAAATGGCTGCGAGTGTTTGGTTGGCAGCAGGAGACAACGAAGTGGTCACAGCATCTTACACTTACAATTGTTCCCTTGCTTTTTGTCCACTACTTCATTTGCTGCATTCCCTCACCATAGTTTATTAAGTACATGAGGGTGAAAGGATTTTTCTCTTGCTTATTGCTTTATGCAGAACACCCATGCAGAAATCAGAACTCCCTAATAATGCTAATTTCCTTGAAAAAAAACTTCTTGGTTTTTCCTGCAAACAAAAGTGAGTGTCATGGAAATGACTGTATAGAAACAAAATCAAATAAATATAGAAATTGGTTAAAATCAAATAAGCATTTCAATTGAAGCATTTATCAGAGCTGTATGGTTTAGGGACATATACTTACAAGGATGACTATGTAGCATGAAAAATGAAAGACAACTCATTTGTAGCACGTTCCTTTGTGACCTGTAGCCTCAGCCATTCAGTCAGTATGGAAAACCAGGAGACTTTACCCCAGGCAATGTTATGTCTGTCATAGGATGAAAACAACCCTCTCAGAGTCGTCATTCTCTTTTTCCTCTCAACTCTTGCTCTTGTCAGGTTGCATTATACATAGATAACACAAATCTTGAAGACATGCCCTCTGGTTAAAAACAGAAACAACAATAACAACAACAAGATCTCTCACACAACATGCCAATGTGAGCAGGATTTAATCACAGATAATTGGAGCATTTAAGAGCAGTACTTAATAAAATAATAATACAAGCCCTGGTCAACAAACACAGAAATAAGTATAAGGAAAAAAAAATAGAAGTGATCTGTTCAATGATTATTCTTTCCTAATCCTGAGACTCATTTGTTATTATACTGAGAGCAGTCTTATCTATTCAAAATATCCATTAAAATGGTTTGTTGTATCCATGCACAAATCAAAATACTGAAACTATATCATTACTTTCTCTCTGTTATCTATTTAGTGGCTATAGCTCAAGGATTAGAATTGACAATATTGATGATGATGATCATGATGATGATCATGATGTTGACTGAAAAACAGGAATTATGTAATGGGCAAAAGTGGTAAAAAATCTCTTAAACAACATAGTAGGAGTCTTCTTGTAAAAGAGGGCAGAGAAAAAAGGTACAGAAAGAATGAAGTATTCCTCTGAGCTGTTCACATTCTTCTAAAAACATTTTTGACCTCCACACATACTAGATTTTTTTCTCAAAGATTTTTCTATAAACCTGATCACATAAAGAAGAGCACATGCAATTTCATCTGTGCAGATATTCAGTTTGCCTGAGATTAATGTCTAAAACAGCAAAGGATCCTGTGTAATTAATCTCTCTTCTTTTCTCTGAAACCAAATCCCTATTTTGAGGAACATTTTGCTTAAAAATAATTTGGAAGTATATGACACTGGAATGACTGTTTCTATATAATGAAGCAATCCTAATTTTTTTTCATTTATATGCATTTCGAATAAGTTCCTTAAAGCATTGGGTTGTAGTGGTTTCAGCTGAGTGCACCAAGGCAGAGATTGAAGCACAGTTCCTGCAAAAACTTGGTTCAGAAGATTGCACACCATGATTGTATAAATGCAGGAAGGCCAAAGTTCAATTTCAGGGCACTCCTTAAACTTCGACTTTTCTGGTTGGGGTAAATTATAGGAGGCATTAGTTTGGGTTTCAGAACGTTTGCAGGAATGTGTTACAGAATTACAGAACTGAAAGGCAATTCATGAGATCATCCAGCCCAAAGTTGTTTCCTATAAGAATCAGCTATACTTGTGTTATTCCAGCATTTCATTTTTCTTGGTTGTTATTAAGGCCTCCGATATGGAAGTGTGCATAGTCTGTTCAGGTAAACTGTACATCCTTTCCTTTACAGTTGTAAAGTTTTCCTTAATTTATATCCTTAATCTTCCTTAACACAATGTATACAAATCACTTTTTCCCTTTTCTGCTGTACACAAAGGAAATATATTATTGCCTTCTTCTTTGCACAAAATATTTATTTAATAGTATGTTATGATTTAAATTGAGACTACTAACTAATTTCACTGATGACAAAGTGGAAAATTACTTTGTATGGCTTTAGCCATCTCCTTCATAAAATACTGAATATATAGAAAATATCTCTTTCATGACATTATGTTATAAATATTTGAATGCATACCTGAAGATGCATAGCCCTATCTTTAGACCTTACTCTTTTTCTTTTAAAAGATGGATGAAAGTATATTCTTGAACACTGAAATAGCCTGAAAATAGACAAATAAATTGTAAATAATTTATTATATTGAAGGAAAATAAAATTCTGTGCCAAAACAGTTAAAGGACTGTCTATTGATTATCAGAAAACAACAGCCTGTAATGAAGATTTTGTCAAATGTGAACAACTTTCTCACAATGACATCACATTACAGGTGTGGTGTGAATATTCTTACAATTTCTGCATCATGAGAGCACTATATTTTACAAAATATTAGTCTTGGGTTCTGAAGTTGAAAAGCAAAGTGGCTTGCAGATTATGAGCAATTTCAGCATATATTTTTATTTCAAATGATCTTTCCTCACTTCTATGTAAGGCTTACTAATTTGGGTTCTTATAGTTTCCCCTACCATAAAATGTATTAATGACATCATTAGTTATACCTAGCCATGAATCCAACATCATCTTAAAAAATAATGAAAAATATCTGATGGTGTAGTTACACTTCAAATTAATAATTCTTTTCAGTCTTTTATAGGTTTCTTGAAGGTTCATTGTTTTCTGTCCTTTTGAACCACATCTAGCTGTTAAGTTTGCGGTAATTAGTATGCAGTAATAAATTTGTACTCCAATGCCAGCCTAGGAGATCTGACTTTGTAAAGAGGCATTTTTATTATATCTTACTTTCTGATAAATCGGGGGACAAAGGCAGTTGGACCCTGAGTCAAAGTCCAGTTAAACATTTCAGTAATTTTTCAAGTATGCAGCCATATAGTGCAGTCAGATAGAGGCTGAGCTGACAACTGAAGTGTCAGTTTAACAGCTGCTTCATTTCACTATCTCTCGGTTCATAAACTTTATTTTTAATGAGCCTGCCTGTAAGACCACTAAAAAATGACCTTCACACAGAGAACTACAAGGACCTAGAGTGATGACCAAAATAGCTTTCTTGGGCAGTGTGTAATACCACACTGACCATAGCACAGAAAATAAGCAGTATGGTGAGAAAGGGCTCATCATACTGATGAGAATATTCTGCATTTTCATGCAGAAAGATTATTCTGATAGTTGTGCAATAATTCATTACCTTCAGCTTATACTAATCTGAACATCTTCAGTGGCTTTAATGGTATTGTGCCAGTTTACATCAACTGAGTGAATGACCTATGATTTTAAAGTTGTGCTTAGGGGTGGTAAGCTGTCTTACAACAAGAAAATACATTATATAATAATCAGATAATAAAGAGGCTGTTAATTTTTCCCTGCACATTGCTTGCTCTAATTGCCAGCACTTTTCTTAGCTAGATACATTGCACCCTTCTGTTTTGCTATGCTGTTTCTAAAGATATGCTGCTAGTCTAACTCAAGGCAGTGTGGGCCTGGAGAGATAGCTAAGGATTGGGGAAAGGAGCTTCCATGTCGGAGCTTGAGAGGATGAAAAGAAAGGTGCTCTTGGAGCTGTGTGTGAGTGGTGTGGCCCAAAAGACAAAGGGTCCTTGGGCTGGGAAATTGACCTTTCTAGGTATGTCATTTAGCAAAAAAAGGGTTCCAAGCTGAGCTGTAGTTTTTAAGAGCAAGTAATTCTGAGATACTTTGAACACCTGGCTACTTTTGAAGCAGGTGTAATAACTTTGTCCTGTGACATTGTGGGCACTTGCTAGACTTTTTTTTATCAATGTGTCCAAAGAGCAACCGAAATGTCTTCCTGAAAGCACTAAAGGCCATACTACAGCTCCCACTTCTGCTGTTAGAGATCTGCAAAATTTTTTACTAAAACCAGGGCTTTACTTGTTTGAAAGTATAAAAACCAGTCAAAAGTAGGATCATTTCAGTTTATTATTTGTGTTTCAAAAGCAGCTGAGGCCAAGATTTCTGTGGGCTTTGTATGTCCCAGAACCATCAACAACTTGGCCCCTGCCACCTTTAAAACGTGAGTTTAAAGTCTCGCAGGAGCATGGAAAAGTAAATGGGAGGTGAACATACAGATGAAGTGAAAGGAAGCAAAATAATGCACTACAAAATAACTTGCTAAATAGCTCAACAGCCTTTCTACCAGTTTTTATACAAGTATAACAGAACAGTAGAGTTTTTATGAGGACTGATCAATTGCTGTTGTTACTGGTATTAAAAGAACAATTTTTTTCTCTCTTAAACCCTGCCTTCAAGTTGTTTGATGCCTTTCCCACAGTACATTCTGAGGCACGTTAGATTTGGGAGTTCAGATATACAGACTGTCTTTTATGTTATATGTCTTTTGGGCTTGACTAAAGGTACACTGAATATTGTTAATCCTCAAAATCTGGAAATATGTTCTGGTGTAAGGAACAGGTGGATGAGTTACAGAAAAATTTCTACTCTTTAGTGTTGTTAACTGTGCTGGCTGATGATCTTTTCACTTACTACTGAGACACAATGTGTGAGCAGATGAGACAAATGGCAACATTTCACAAGAAAATTTTCACAGCAAAAATGCACAAATCAAGTTTGTGTTTGCTTTTACTTGTTCCCAAGAAAGTAGTTCATAGCGCTACATGTACAATATCAGATTCCTGAATTTACTGAAATAAATTTCCTTCCATTGTCACACCTTTTTCTTCACTATTATTTTCCTACACAATTATATCCAAGATGTCTTTCTAAAAGGAATAGAAACCACACAAAATTATTTCTGCAAGCAAGCCTCTTGCCTGATTATGTATTGCGGTATTCTGAGGACTAAGGGAGGTATTTCTGCTGAAATATTTGTTAAAAAAAATGCAACCAACCAAAACAATTAATGGTCTTAGTCCTCACTGATTTTTTTCTAAATAGTAATAATACTATTATGCTTGTACCTCTGTACTCATGGTATGGAATAGATGCATTCCCCATCCATGATGCAGCAGGCAGGTATTCTCCCAAGTCTTAAGTATTTCTAGGGTTTTGTCAAGGCACTTGTGGTCCATAACAATCCCAAGCTGCTTTTAAAGATGACTTAAGGCCATGGAGGAAGCCTGAAGCAGCCACTTTGCCCAGCTCCAGCTGTGTTACATATACCTAGATTATCTGACCACTGGTTGAGAATGTAACCAAAATATGAACCAACAGCATGGGAAAAAATAAAGAAAAAAACCCAACAAAACAAAACAAAACAAAACAAAACAAAACAAACAAACAAACAAACAAAACAATCTACTGCTTAGAATTAGTATTTCAGAGGATGATTGCATTTTTTAATTGCTTTCATGGGAGTTATTTTGAACCCTTTCATACACTGTGCTACTTTTACTATATAGTGTATCCTTATATATTATTTTATATAACAAAGGCCTTCATATTGACACAAAGTGTCTGGGGAGGTCTGGAAGCGACAAAAAGCATCTTTACACTCTTCCTTCCGCATCACCACCCTATTATTACAGAATCATCAAGGTTGGAAGAGGCTTTCATTATCACCTAGTTCAACTGTATGTTATGTCAGTAATTTTTCCCTCTCTGTGTCAGTAATAAGGCCAAGTTAAAAAGCAATTGAAGATACATTTTTAAAGACTGTGACAACACTTTTCTTGCCTGTTGCATAGTGTTTTCAGCATTCCTGCTTAGAGTGAGGTCTGTCTCAGGTAATTCTGTTTTATCTAAAAGCCTTCCAACTCAGGATATTCTATGATTCCATGATATTTTAGTTTTCAATTCAGAAGAACTTGTGCTTTTAAGCATAAATTCATATGTATATTTAAAAATAGCTTGTTTTAACCCATGTGCTCTTCTTTTAGCCTTGTCTGGCCTTGTCCTATCTTTGTGATACACTCTGCATCTTCCTGGGATGCTGAGTCAGCTTTGAGAATTAAACAGATCCACAAGTTCAGCTTCTTATCAGGAGGGTACTTCTAGCTTATTTGTTTTGGATCACTAGCCCTGAACAGATCTGCTGGGAGAGCTACTGTTAAAGTATGCTCTTTTGGCAGATACACAAGAGCAATTCATAATTTAGTTTGCATTTCTTGGAGAAAACAAACAGGAATGTTCCAAGTTAACACCTTTGTGTTAGTGCTGCAGAAGAGAGCACCATAACCAGTTTCCAGCTAAACCAGCTCTCTTCCACTGGCTAGCCAAGCTGGGCTGGCATAGAGGAAAGGTCTATTTTCCTATAGTAAATTAGATTATAACAAGTACTGCCTCAGCATTTATTCCTTTCAGAGCTCTTAGTTGTTAAATGAGGGGCAGCTGTGGTTGTGCAGATGTTCCTCTGAGGAAGGGCAATTCCTTGCCGCATCATGACAACAGATTAAAGCTGCAGTCCAGCCCATGGCGTTCCAATAAGCAAATGCATGAAACACAAGGAATTCAGAAGTTTTCAATATAAAATTGATGATTCTTTGATAAAAATAATGTTTCTATTGTTGTAGACTACTATTTTTTCTTATCTTTAACAGGACAAATTGATTTTGACTAGTTTTAATATTTAATATTTTGGCTGTGTTCAGAATTAGTCATACATTTTTCTCAGTACAGTGGGTTCTGATATTAAATTTGTTCTTTTGGTACAGATTAAAGAGCATCTTGCCAAGGGTCAGAGGATGTTGGCTGGCGATGGCATGTCCCAAGTAACCAAGACACTATTGGATTTAACGCAGAGGAAAAATTTTTATGCTGGAGACCTTCTAATTTCTGTGGAAATTCTCAGAAATGTTACAGACACGTTTAAAAGAGCAAGCTATATCCCTGCGTCGGATGGGGTGCAGGTAAGAGAAACATTGTAAAGGTAATGTTTCAATTGATGGAGTTTATGTCAGTATATTGCAGTTTACTGCACGGCAACTGTTTTATCCACTGAGGAAACTAAAGTCTTCTGCATGACAGACATAAGCATTCTTCACGTAAAACTAAGATCCCAGTGTAAAATAGGAAGAAGACTCAACTACATTTAATAAGACAAATATCCAAACCAATGCAGCAGGTGAAAAATGAAAAAATACTTTCTTTGTAACATTTCAGTATCTTTGTCTTTCATGGTTTGGTCTGATTGATAGGAGGTGTTGGTATTTTTTGGCACTAAGCGTTTCACTAGTGTTCTTTGTTCCAGTTCATTTCAGCTCAAAACTAGTTTATTTCAGTTCAAAGTCTATCCACAATGTTATGTAATTCTGGCATTGCTTCCTCATTTCAGATAAATAAAGCTCATTAGAAGTGCATGGGAGTGATGGATAGTGTGTTTGATATAAATTTTCTATTTCACGTGTTAGATTAACTCTTCTTGTGCAAGAGGACAGATAAAATGCTTTCAGAGCCAAAACCACGATAATTATTTCTACATAATGGACTGCCCATCTCATTGCATAGTTTTGATTGAAATAAATATTGCTCAGGACCTCTAGATCAAGATATTGGTTTCAACTATATCTGAAAATTGTAGACGCTTGTCAAAGACTGTAGATTACTGAAGAAGAATACTAAGAAGGTAGATGTGTATAATATTTATGAAAAAGAGAGCTTATTGATCATTCATAAATTACTAATGAAATTATTAATGCAGGTCATGCATACGTATTTGTGTAAAGGTAAGCATAAATTATAAATGCACTTTGGAATAGGTGCATGCAGAGGAAGGGAAATATGTCGGAAAAGACATTTTTTCACAGTTAAGTTTTCAAGACTTGCTATTATATTTTCACTTTTCTAATTTTGTTACGCACAAAGAACAACTGACTTCCACAGTAAAACCAACATTTCTTCTGTTGGTCTGTAGCTGAAAATAGTAATTTTTTTTTAAAACAGTACTTTTCAAAAAGTATGTTTGCTGAACAATCCTTCTTTTTTTTATATTGAACGAGAGTCAATATCTTTTCCTACTTTCATGAAGTTTTACTATTAAGCAGAATGTTGTTCACTGAAAATTTTTCATGCAATCAACAATCTGATAGCCCAGTGTGACTTCTTCATGGTTCACAGGCTCTACAAAAACTTTGTTAGAACCAGTCTTGAGAAACTGCTTGATACAAGTGATTTTTTCCAGATCAGGTCATTTGCAGTTTACATACATTAGAGAGAATTTGATTATTTTCCTGCTGATGACAGTGCCAAAAAGTTCTGTTTAATTCTGCAATGTAGACTTGTTTCCAAAATTCATAATAGTATTCTGACAGAACTTGAAAATATTGTTAAATATTGTTTTAAAAATTTTAATTAATAATTTAGAAATGAATAAATTTAAAAATATAAAAATGGGTAAGCCGTATTCTGAAAGATTCTCAAACCAAAGAAAAATAACTATATTTCAGTATTTGCATGCCTAAATACAAAGAGTTCTTTAATCTCAGTTAAAAAAGACACTCAAACTCCAAGTCAGTAAAAATAAAAATAACAAAAAAAAAGAAGAATCTTCAAGCTAAGGTAAAATAAAAAAAACCAAAACAATGCAGAATATTCAGCAAAGGAAGTGAAATCAGAATAAAGCACATGTTTTGCCCAGGGTATATGTTAAGCCAGGTTGCTTTTACTGACTTCTGATGATATAAAATGAAATCCTGGCTCAGTAACACAAGCTTAAAATTACTGCCAATTCTTGAGGAACATGGATTTTCCCAAATGTAAACATATGTCATATTCTACCATACTCGGGAGTATTGTATTTATTTTTTATTTTCATTATGACGTATTTTCATACTTCCTAGTTCATCTTCAAAGTAGGTGACAAAAAGGTAAAAATTAAAATTGCATGAACGTTCTTCTTTTTGGACCATCTGTGTATGTTCTAATTACATTCTGGTTTTTTAACTAGATAAAGAGTAGAATTTCTTAGTTGATGGATTTTCATTAGAGAGAAATTTTCAGAAAAGCATGAGTGAGTTTTAAAATCCCTAAAAGTCATAATTTATCTTTTTGCATGATGTCAGAAAAGTAGATTATGACGAATTATATGTGACAGTATTTTTTAAGTTCCGTACAAAAACAACACTTGAATTATGACTGAGAAAGAAAAAGTATATATGTCTGAATATATTTGTTTCTTATACATTCCATCCATCTAGATAGTCCTTCAAATGCCTACAATCTCTGCTTTATATCCAGTATTAATATTCGTGAATAGTGCAAAAGTTGTGATTCAGAGATTCCATAACAAAATGAATAAACGGAAGAGTGAGATAAAATTTAAAATTTTCCAGCTAATTATCCAAAATGAAGGTGCTGCTGCCTGATGTGCTGCATAGAAAATGCCACTTGTTTAGACAGACAATGCCAAGAGCAAAATAAAGTTTTTAGGATATGCACATTTAGTGCCAAGTTATTTCTTACATGGCTCTTTTTACTTTTGCATCTTTTAACCTTTTTTTGCAATGATGTTTATGTATACTTGCACACACAATTTCAGGAACAAAAATAACCATGTATGACGCAGTTAAACACGAAGGTGTCCTGCATCAGTGACTGAAAATATCAGTACAGTAGCAAAAATTATTGCAAGACAGGAGTCATTCAATTCTTCTGCAAGCGAGTTTTTTAATTAATTATGGGAATTCTTTAAAATACCCTCTGTGTGTACACTGAGGCTATGAGATGGACATTGTACTTATGTGAGAATGATTCTACCGGAAAGAAAATAAAAATTTTAAATAAGTGAAGTATAAGCAACATTTTGGAACATCATCCAAAACTGGTCTAAGAGTGGTTGAACTTCCTTCTAAGGACAGGATGGCGGGAAAGTAACTATGTTTCAGGACAGAATGGCAAAGTGATTTGTACAATCCCCTGATGCAACAACCAACAGGAAGAAAGGTTTCTCCCCAAAGAAGTTAGAGCAATATAATCCCTTTTATATTAGCCACAGGGACCATTGCTGCGAGTCAGGGTTTAACAGGATTGTCCAATCCTTTTTCCCTCCACCTTCTCCCTCCGCACACATTCCTTATGCTGAAGTCCAAAAGTGGAGGTGACTTGAGGCTATCCATTAATTCCTCCTAGGGAGGAATTCTTCTCTAGCTGTATAAAAGGATTTATGACAGCTTTATGCCTGCAGAGAGGGTCAAAGAATTTGGACTGGAACAGAGAACTGCAGCCATTGTATTACGGAAGAAAAATTGAAAGGAAGGAAATTAAATTAGGAAAATGTAATTGACCATTCCCAGCTGTAACTGGCATGATCATCAAAAAAAGCCTGGGCAAAAATAAAGGACTTCAAAATTTGGTTCTGGCTGTCCCAACATTTTCTATAGTGACCAGTTCAGTAATATGCTATGAAAGAAAGAAGCTTGATTCTACAGGGAGGTCCAGTGTTTACTGCAGTAATACCCTCAGATCACATCCATAATGCTTCTAAAATTTAGCCTTCACACCTGTCAATCATTTTACTAAAGGACAGTGTTGTTTCTTTCAGGATTAATGCAATAAACAAGAGTGGTCAAAGTAGGACAAAGAATTTTAAACTCTTCTTCCCCTGTCACATTTTTGAAGTGCAACTCATATCTATTCATTATTGAAGCAGAAAATCCATTTGTTCATCTCTGTTTAATTCACAAAGCACTGGTATTGCTTTGAAAAATCGCTTTGACTGAAAAACCTAAACACATCCCAACCTCCACTGCTACCATAAATATGGCGATCTCAAGAAGAAAGATATTCTTGTTACTAAGTTCATATACATAATTAATACTTTATTGGCAAATGCAAAAATATATATTAGATAAGTTATTTCTCATCTTTTGTTTGTGGTTGAGTCTAGGATTATTTATAAACTTTTCCACATATATTTCTGTCAATTATTGGTAATTTTAATGCTTTTTGTAACTAAAGGAAATAAAAACTTTAGCTAACGCATAACATTATTAGCAAATCCATGTAATATATCATCTGCAAGAAACATTTTAAACTCCTGAGTGCTCTTCATGCAATCTAGGCAACTCTCAGATAGATCTCATTACACAGACATGGATACTTCTGCAATTAAGGCTTAGACTGCAGGGGAATCAGTGTCTGCAATGTAATGCAAAACTACCTTCAAAACAACTCTCTAGTATGATAAATTATCCCTCACTGAGTTCCATGCTGCTGCAGCTAGACTGCTACTGATGCCCTAATAAATTAAAGTTAAAATTTCTGCCCACTGCATTTCTACAGTATTGCACTGGACGAGTTGAGAACTACCCTGTTTAGAAAAGTGTTTTCCTCAGGCAAAATCTTCAGAAGACCAACTCTACCTAGTAGAAGTCTTTGCCAAAATTACAATGTCCTACAGTAAATGTGATTATAGTGCCATGAAACTGCTTTGACCAGTATAGTTAATTTTACTTGAGGAAGCAGTGAAGATGTACATTTTTCCTAGCTGAAGTTGCATTTATGCAGTTGGGATTTGCCACCCTGGTTAAACTGGTAAATCCTTTGTAACAAATACCAAATGTAACTCCTTGCATTGTGCTTTATTTTACTACTGAATGCCTGAAAGAGATTAAATGTATTCCAGGTATATAAGCAGTATGTAACTATATATACTCATCTTCAGCTTGACTGGAAATTCTTTAGTATCACTGCAAATTGGATAAAACCATGAAAACATTTGTCTTTTATGTCCTATCATTTATTCCCATCTTGTCCAAATGCTTATTTATAATTTTCACAGGAGCTTGCTGAGCCATTTTGTTTCTTTTCATTAAGTTTGTTGTGTTATTGAAGTTTGTGGATATTTTGCCAGTGACCTTAGTGAGAGAAGAGTTGTAGCCTCATTAATGAACAGGATTATTTTGTCCAGATTCAGCAAAGTGTCAGCCACCTGTAGAGTAAATTTGGTCAAGTTAAAGACTTTTTTATCCGTGTGAATTTTATAGTTTTAGCATAGTTAAGTTCCTATTGATTATGCAAAGATAGATCCTCTTGCTTGTCAAGTGCTTAGTGTTGGGACTAGGTTAGACTGGTAAAATGTTATTATGTAAAAAAATAGTTTTCACAAGTTTTCTTCAATTTTTCATCCTAATTTTTTACTTATATAGTTGTGAAACACCTAAAATGTCTGTGATATCTCAATTTTGAAATTAATGTCTTTTCAAGCATACCCACCATAGACTAAGGTTGGAAGTTTTTCCTGTCTAATTTCAGTCATTGTGCAGTCTAACCCTTTGTACTTTCATTAATAGTGAGTTAAAGTTGCTTTTTACTTAAATCTTATTTAAGTCCTGTTTATACCCCAAAATGGCTAAAAAGTAAGTGCAGGTGAAGTAATGACCATTAATCTGAGTTCCAGTGGGGTCACATGGTTGGTATTCCCGTTAAAGATTTTTAGAAATTGTGGGGAACTTAATTGCACTCTTCAGCTAAGGTTACTGGAAACCACATGTATCTTTTATGAAGGAACAGATAAATTATAATTGGCAGGCTGTAGACAAAATTGACATTCTGCACAAAATGTGATACAGAGATGAGAACAGACTTCACAAATTCTTAACTTTTAAGGATGAAGGAGTTGGGAATACAAATTGCTAGAGAGAACAGACAAAATTAGAAAGGAAATTCCTCCACAAACATTTGGAGAAAAGTGATTTTTTAAATGTATGATTTTTATCTAACTGTTCTGACTATTTTTTTCTTATACCTAAATGAATAGGAGAATCAGAAAAAGAATTTAAAAGCTTAAGGTCAAAGAAACAGAAACGACTTATTCCTTTTATGTTGAAATGCCTAAAAGGATAGAGGCAAGTGTGACATATAAAAGTAAGAAGCATCTAATTTGAAACAGTATTGACCAATGAAATGCCACTGAATGCCCTATGTATGGTTATTAAGGATAAGTTCTCATTTTTAATAGAAACTAAAGACCCTGAGACTGGTGCTTTCTTAAATGTACTTTGGTTTTTTGCAAAATATATAGTTGCCTAGTTTCTGGAATGAGAGCAATTTGCGAATAGAACACCATCACACTTAGAAGTTTAGCAAGTTTAAAAGTGTTCTTGTTTCATACAGAGTGGTACTATGGAAGCTTATTATATAGCCAAAAATTAAAAATTTACCATAAAATATGTGCCCTCTTATCAGTCCAATGTATTACTTTGCAACACTGTGTCTTCCACTGACAGAAAATAGGCTGCAGAACTGCATCTGTCATAGAGAAAGGAAAGCTTTCTTAATATCAGATTAAGGATGTGGTAGTTTATATCTTTGAAATAATTTTACTTAGTCTTTTATTTAATTGATTTTTCAGAACTTCTTTCAAATCATTAGTAATCTCTTAGACGAAGAAAACAAAGAGAAATGGGAAGATGCACAACAGGTAAGATTTGACGAAGTTTAATATATGGTTTCAGAAATCAGGTTAAAGATGCACCCTGCAGTAGTTGAAAGGAAATCTTAAGTGAGAGAATATTTGGGGAAAAAAATGATCCTTTTCAAAAAGGAGAAATTCCGGGACCCACTGTTTAAGTTGCTTCTCTTGATAAACAGATTTTTGTTAACATTCCACAGGATTATTCACTATGTCTTTGCTTTTGGACATTGTAATGAAGTACATACAAAAGCTGAAAAATGCTACTGAGGGCTAGCTGCAATGCTGCTTTTGTTAAACACAGCACATCAGACCTCACCCGAAGACCTCATACAACACCACCAAACAACTTACAGAAGTGCAAATGGTAGACCTTTCATAGAAGTTTGTATTTAGAAGAACAGTTGTGACCCTCAGGACTGACAAATTTCTGGACTAGGATATGATGATAACACTTTATAGAAGAGGAAAGTCTAGCAAAAATCATGAATGTATCATAGAAGAGTTTAAAATTCAAATAAACCCCATTTTTTTGCTTGGATATGAGGATTTCCTACATGCTTATACCAAGAAATTACTGGACAATGATAGTATTTGTGTTCATGAGCATGACCATAATACTGCCAAATTTATCCAGATACAAATAACAGTGACGATGGGGATGAACACAATTATGTTAAGAGGAAAATTTGTGGAGGTGTTCAAAGGCAGGGAAACATTTCTTTACGAAGAATGATTAAACAAAGCAAGATATTTCAGTATGGAAAAGAGTCAAGTGCACTTATTTACAATAGAGGCTTTTAATATCAGGAGTGGTTTGGAGAATGTGCTGCAGGAATGTTTAATCTAGTCACTTGTGCTTTTTGTAAGATAACTAAAGGACATCAAATAGTGGCAGATTCAGAATGAGTACAGGAGATACTTATTGTATAGAAGGTTAGCTTGCAGAACTCCTTTCCACTGAAAGGACACAAGTTAAAAAGGTAAATAGGCAAATTTATGAAAGAAAAACCGTGGTTTTGCTTAAGACAGTCTTTTGGCAAAAAAACTGCTAAAGGCTGGGCAAGACTTTTGAAGCAAGAATCACTATGTTCCTGCCCCTTTATAGTCTTCCTTAGACATCAGCTTTTTGCCACTGTCAAGGACAAGGAAACAGCTTACATAGATATTTGGTCTACTCTTGTGCAGTCATTGTGACTGTGTTATATAGATACTTGAAATTTTACACTTTACATGTTCACTTTACATGTGGTTCTTAATAAATCACAGGATGTTTAAAGATTTTTGAAGCTATTTCCCCTCGGTTCTGTAAGTTCAAGTTCATGATGTCACTAAGAAAGGGAAGATCAGGACTTTTTACTACTAATTCAAACATCACAGTAGACACATGACGCTGCAACTGACCCAATGCAATTCAGCTGGGAATCATATTTTTTCTTTTGCTGTTTTTCTGTTCCTCTCTATAAGAGCCAGATACAAAAATAGACAAAGTGTGTCATTTTCTTTAGTGGTGATGGATGGATGGAAGCAGCAAAATCACATACATGTGGGCAGTTTCCATAAACAATACCAGGATAAAGAAACCAATATTAAGCAATTATTTTAACCCGGCTAATAAACAGACATGATACCACTCCTATAATATTGACCATGTCTTTTACCTCCATATTGCCTGCTTACCCATGCCATGTCTGCCATCTGACCCCGGAGATTTGGGGATGACAGCACCTAAGAGGAAATTCTGAGAATGTGGAGACAAAGAGGCAACAGTAAATCTCCAGTTCCCTCTTTTCATTGCTGCTGGTATAAGGAGTGGTGTTGAAAAACAGAGAGGGAACAAGTTATTTCTACTTTTCCATAGCTGCTTCTCTCTGCCTGGTAAATCATTGTTTCATGGACCTAGGTACAGCAGAAACCCAAAAAATCCACCAAGATGAGCTGAACACAGAAGTAGTAGGGCCATAAGTTCCTGGTGACAAAGCTAGGGGATTCACTAAATCTTACACCACTGAGATATGACCCTCCCAAGAAACCAATTCCATTGGTCTTATTACTGTTCTTGTGCAGTTACATAAGCAGTCTCAAAGAAATTTTGGAAGCAAGTAGCTCTTCATAACACCTAGGAGGAGTGAGCAAGCACTAGTGACTAAAGGTGATCCTGTTTCTGGTTCAGCCACTCAGCTTAATTTTCTGCAACAAAATATTGCAAACCTAGGTGCAGTCTAACCAAACTTTTTGCTAGCTTGCATAGTTTTCTTTAACTCCACAGCTACTGGTAGCATAGATCTCTTAGCCTGTTTTCTAGATTCTTTGCTGGAAAGAAAATCTTACTCACTGTCAGCAAATTGCTGACTTTCAATCAAGTATACAGCTGCAATGCCTCAGCACATCTGTTTTTCTAGCTTAAATGCCGACAGTTGATAACCATTAATTACAGGTTATATGGCATTCAGATAAGCAGCACTCACTTTAATTCTTGCCTTTTTTTATGAGCTGATGTAAAGCATTGCACAGGAAGCCATTTCAATCTACAATGCGTAAGTTTATACTGGAGTTTCAAAACACAGGAGCTATTCTGCATATTCTTCATCAAGATCTGCTGGCATCCTATTGATTAACCAGTACTTCAGATAGATAAAAATGCAGAGTACCTGCTCAACTGGTTGCTCAACAGTTTATAACTATAAAATTTTATATGCAAGAACTAGGGCTTAAAAAATCTTCTAACTGAAATTTTTCCTTAGTACATAATCTGTTAGTGTGTGTTCTTTGAATGAGATGGATGCAAAAACCACACACAACCTAAGTAATTCATCATTAGGAAAATGGACATTAAGTCTCTGTCACCTGAAGCAGCATTTTCAACCTGTTAGGATCATAATTGTCACAACAAATTCTTCTTCAAAACAGTATTACTGCCCTACCTTTTATAAAAAGATCCATGTAGATCCATGTAGAAAACAAAGCACCTTGTGAAATTCTCTATCCCTAACTAAGACATTATGGATCTAGATAGAGCAAGATGAAGATGGAGTGCAGCATGCTGGAATTTATAGTCTCTATAGGGTTTTTTTAGAGTCTACAGTCCCAGTAGTGGAAAGAATGGGTTGAATATTGCTTATAAAGTGAAATTTGGGCTTTTCACTGATATGAAGAAAAAAGCACCATGAACAGGTCATCTATTATTTTTCTATTGCAAGGTACTCTGTTCCTGAAAATTGTCTTGTTCATAACAGGCAATAAAAACCGAAAAGGATTTTTTAATGTATGTGATAGGAACAGAACTTTCAGTCTTATTAATAACCGTTATGAACTTAAATGCTGTTTTGTTGATGACTCATTATTGTTAAATATAAAAAAAAATAATGTTTTTGTTAGTAGCTTACAGCTTTACAAATAAATTCTATTTCTTGGAAATATGTTAGGTCTTATGATTTTGAAAGCCAGATTGAGAGGCTACATTAGTAATGCCAAGACTGCTTCAATTTATTTTAGTTTACTGTCTCTAGTTCTGGGCTCCCCAGTAAAAGACACAAAATAATTGAATGAGCCCAGAAAAATACCGTGAAAATGTTTAGAGGATTAGAGCATCTGATATGCAAGGATAGGCTGAAATAGCTGACATTATTTTACTTGGAAAAATGAGGATCCTGGCAATATTAGAAGTTCCTGAATGGAAGAAGGAGTAAAGAAGACTGAGCCAAGCCTCAGGGGTGTCCAGTGATAGAATAAAAAACAAGGGGCAAAAATTAAAATACAGAAAATGCCATTTATGTATAAGAAAAACTGTTTGGCAGTGAGAGAGATTGAATGATAGAACACGTTGCGCAGACAATCTCTGGGGTCATCTTCCTGGGAGCCACTCAGAATCCAACTGGATGTGTTCCTGGGCAACTTGCTAGAGCTGATCTTGCTTTGCACAGGGGGTTGAACTAGATGATCTCCATTCACTTCTTCCATCCTCAGATATTCTATGATTCTACTACTCCATATCAGCAATGAAAATAGTACTACCAGTAAAAATTTAACTTGCTTACATGTTTATTAATGCAACAAAGTTTATCGTGCTGGCAAGGCCACGGTAAGATATGCATTGCTGTTTCTATCAGTAGTTCTGAAGTTGCTGAAGATATCTTCAGAGGAAGGAAGAATATTTTAATCACAGTTATTCTGTAATATGAAATGCTTTAACCATTAATGAAAGTAATGGCCACTAAGCTTTTGATAAGTGCGGTGACTTAAAGGAAACATTTGCCACAGTTCCAGTGCAAAGTTGATTTCACATAACTTTATGGGAAGTAGTGTCTGTTTATATGATTATTTAATAGCAAAATGGTTATTTTACAGTAACAGAAAGTGTTCAATATTGAAACACGGGAAGAGCTGTTTGACTGTTACATCTTAATTTGCTTTTGGTGGCATTTGGATTTTATTTGAATTTGCTGCTGTAGACATTTTGATATTATAGTTAATGTCATGTCTGACCTTCCTTTGTTAGATCTATCCAGGCTCAGTGGAGTTAATGCAGGTGATTGAAGATTTTATACACATTGTTGGAATGGGAATGATGGACTTTCAGAATTCATACCTAATGACTGGAAATGTAGGTAAGAAATAGAAACTTCTTCTCTCAAATTTATGACCAATTGAAAATCAGAAGTTGCAAGTATGTACTATAGAGTTGCTGCTTCTATCACAATCCAAATTGGGCTGCTCCTGCTCCTCCAGATTATCTGTTGCTTGGTTATCTCCTCTCTGGTTTAGCACATGCAGAATGGCTTACACATTGAATTTCTTCATAAGCATATCTATATGCAAAGTTTTAGAACCAAAATTAAGAAAATACTCACCAGAATAATATGACTTTAGGTACATGTAAGAGCATTTCCAGGATACATTGTGTTTCAAATGTTAATTTATAAAATTGTGCTAATTAAGATAATATTAATATACTAAATAGCTTGGAAAATGTTTATTTTGTTGACATTGTTTTTAATATTCCATTCTCCCAAAGAATAGTCTTTGCACATATTATGGTGTGATAGTAATCAGCATAGATAAGCAATAATATAAAATATATACATTTGTTGCCAAAATAATTAAAGCCTAGATTTTCTTACATTAGCTTTTCTATGTGTAACAGTTTCAAAGTTTTATTCAGATTTATTTTTCAAACATTGTTTTTGCTGCTGGAGAGTCGACAGGTAATGCCGTCATATAATAACAAACATCAAATATAAAAACGACTAGCAATTCAATTACATTTATTAGTAGTCATAAATGAGCTGCAATATTGCAGCATTTTTTTAAAAAATTGAACTAAAAAGCTTAGTTTAAAAAGCTACTCTCTGAGCATTTTGTCTTTGTTTAGTACCTTTGTTACTCAATTAATTTTCTATAGCTGCATGTTTCAAGTGCCAGGAAAGTATTAGGAAGTTGTATGTAAGGAATAAATCCAAAATATGTGTTTGTCTGATAGCAAAACTTCTGGTGTCAATACATTTTTTCAGATTTTAAGTTAACATCTTGCTGCACATATATGTCAGTCAGTTCTTCAGCAAGTCATTAGAATTAGTTAGAAAATATGGTCATTTTGAAATTAGTGGAAAAAGTAGGGAAAATGTTGGATTGTCCCTATGGAAGATTTAGCTTACTGCTCTACAATAATAAATATTTATTGTTGTTCTCCAGTTCATATTTCAGAGTGACAGGACTGTAAACACTAGCCCCTGTAAGGCACAACCTTGTACTGGACAAATGTCAAAGAACTCACCAAAAAGAACTCTGGCAGTCTTAAATGTTTAAAACATTGCAGTAGGATTTTAACCAGTGATTTATTATTTTTGTGGTACTACTGTTTGCACGGTAATACCACTTAAAGCTTCTTCCAGTTGTCAGTCCTTCATTATGCTAGACCCTGCACAAATTTATAGAAGAAGGTATCTTTTCTGAAATGTTTGTTCCATGCCATTTTTCTGACAAAATAAAAAGATGAGCTTATTTAAAGAGCACAGTCCATGCTGCTTGGCACATTGTAGTACATTCTAATCTATTTGTCCTCTGAAAAATGTGAAAAAAATCAAATGGGAAAATGTTCTAAGAAGATGCATTCAAATAATCCGTGTCTCTACATATTCATGGCTTCACATGGGAAACAGCAACAACATTCCAATTGAATCAGAAAATGTGATGTGCACTGGCTGGTTTAGATAACTGCAGAATCCTTACAGTCTTTCTTTTGATTATCTTCCTCTTCCCACATATAAGATATTTTTAGGCACTCAGGAGGTCTGTTCTTAACTATAAAACCATCAAAGGAATAGAAAAATCTGAGAAATGAATGATGAAAACTGAAAATGAATTTATAGGTTTAATCTGACTACCTAGCTCTGTGCCTTGATATATTGGCTTGAGTTTATCCTCCCTATGCTCGGTCAGCCATCAGAAAAGGACAGGGTCACTGCTGTGCAAATCATTGATCACAATACTTGAGCTCAGGTGACATGCTGAGATGGGGACAGAAGGCTGTTATCAGCAAGGAGTAATTTCTTATTTTCACTAACAAGGAAGGAATGTATCTGAAATAATCCAGTTTTAGTGTAGTTGTCCTCAGGGCATTGACATAACTGCCTGACTGCCTATGTACTTGGAATTTAGGGAATATTTATGTTGATCTCAACTGAGAAGAATAAACTATGCCATTTTTGACTGGTCAGCAATAATTATTCTATACCAACAAGAGTTTATAAATGTGTGAGGTCTTATCTATTACAATATTCTTTAAGTTGACGAACACATTTAATGCAGAAAGCAGATATTGTGTATAAACGAGACCCAATTTTTACCTATATTCATCTTTAAACAGAAAAATCCTCTAGTTCATAGAATAAAATCATAGAACAGTTTGGGTCAGAAAATACATTTTCAACTCACTCTGGTTGCTCAGAGCCCCATCCCATCTGATCCTGAATGTTTCCAGGGATGGGGTGTCTTCTGCTACCTCTCTGGGAAACCTGTTTCAGTGTTTAACCACCCTTATTGTAAAAAATCTTTTCCTTACACGTAGTCTAAATTTATCCTGTTTATGTTAAAACCGTCACCCGTTGTCCTATTGCAACTGCCTGTGCTAAAAAGTTTGTTCATCTTTCTTATAGGCCTCCTTCAGGTAGTGAAAGGCTTCTGTAAGGTTTACTTGAAGCCTTCTCATATCCAGGTTGAAGAACACCGACTCTCTGAGCCTGTCTTCAAAAATGATCAGGGGGCTGGATCAGCGTTCCAGCCCCCTGATCATTTTTCTGACCCTCATCTGGACCCAGATCCATTCATCATGAATCATACAGTTCCAGGTCCTTCCTGTGCTGGGGACCCCAGAGCTGGATGCAGCAGTGCAGGTGGGGTCTCACCAGAGCAGAGCAGAGCAGAGGGGCAGGATCCCCTCCCTCACGCTGCTGGCCACGCTGCTTTGGATGCAGCTCAGGATACAATTTGCTTTCTGGGCTGCAAGCACACATTGCCAGTTCAGGTCTAGCTTTTGATCCCCCAGTATCCCCAAGTCCTTTCCCTCAGGGCTGCACTCAATCAGTTCATCCCCTCAGCCTGTGTTGATGCCAGGGGTTGGGTAGCACCAACCCAGGTGCAGCACCTTGCACTTGGGCTAGTCGGATGTCTTGCGGTTTCCATGGGTCCAGTTCTTGAGCTTTTCCAGGTCCCTCTGGATGGCATCAGAGTGTGGTTCAGGTGTGTCAACCACACCACTCAGCTCAGTGCCTTCTACAGACTTGCTGAGGGTGCATTTGATCCCTTTGTCATTGATGAAGATATTAAACAGTACTTGGCCAAGCACAAACTCCTGAGGGACACCACTTGTCATCAGTGTCCATCAGGATACTGAGCCATGAACCACTACCCTCTGGATGTGACCGACCAAATTCTAATCTGCCAAACCCCCATCAAATTCTTATCTCTCCAATTTAGAGAGAAGGGTGTTGTTGGGACTGTGTCAAAAGTTTTATAGAAGTCCAGAGGGCATCCGTAGCTCTTCCCTTGTCCGCTGATGCAGTCACTCCATCACAGAAGACCACTGGGTTGATTAGGCATGACTTGCCCAAAGTGAAGCGGTGTTGCTGTCTTTAATCACCTCCCTGTCCTCCATTTGCCTTAGAATAGTTTCTATGAGGTTTCCGGGCATAGATGTGAGGCTGACAGGGGTCCTATTTAAATCAATAGTTATTTACCATAAAATACTCTCTCAGCACCTTCACATTCGTTAAATACTTTTTGCTGTGTTTTCATTTTCAAATCACTTTAAAGTTCATAAAAATTATTCTAAATATGAACTAAATATGAACTAAATATGAACTAAATATGAACTGCTTCTTCTTGTCAGAGAAAAAAAATCAAATTTTGTTGCAAATTTCACAGTAATGCACTGAGTTCTTGGTTTCCTTCTACTAATTTCAGTTTACAAGTTCATTGCTAATTGAATGACATTTCTAATTGAATAGTAGTAGATATAAAATTTGAACACCTAATTGTGTTTCACAGATATGCTAATCCCCTGAGATCTTCCACAGAGGAGATTTTATTTTCTCTTTCTTTCAAGACACAGAAACAAGTAGCTGTGGCTTAAAAAACAAGTAGCTACTACAAAACAGCCATGCTGCAATGACTCTCCATTGCATATTCTCAATTAATGACAAATGGGAAGTAGTGAAAGGTACATTAACTATATGGTAGGCTATCATAAGCCACATTATAATACATTTGAAAATAGCTAAGAAGACCAAAAGGGCAGTTGCAATGCCCCTGTTAAACTTTTCATTGTGATGGCTTGTAAGGCAAATTTTTCATTTCTTCTGAACAGAACATCAAAGACTGGTTTCAAATCCAGATGATCCAATATCTGTACTTTATTGGGTTATTGAGAAAGCTTAGTCAATTCAAATGCATTTCCATTAAAGCAAGACTCATCTCCTCTTAGCTTTCCTCTCAAGGATAGAGAATATACTACGAAAAACTTAGGAAATGTAAAAGTAGCAATTTGCTTTGTTCATGCATGGTGGGGACAGATGGTACTTGTTGTATCATTGTACTCTGTATTATATTCCTTTAAGAAATGATTAGGTGAAATAAAAGCCTCTAATAGGAGGTAGAAGCCTCCTTTCTCATCCTGCTCTTTTTCTTCTTCCTCCACCTCCTCCTCCTCCGGACCAGCTGAGCAGGCACAGGAAAATGATTGTGTGAATAAACAGAAGCTTTTGCTACCACTCAGAGTTCCTGAATTCAGTGAAAGCACAGACCCACCTGCAAGGATATAACATGCAGTGGGACAAAAGCTTTTAAACCATGTTACCATTCTCTGTGAACCAATAGCTTTCAGTTTTGTCTGTTTTAAAAGATGAGTTCCTGATTTTAAATTAAAGAATTAATGTTGGCTTTTAATAGCCTTTTAAATTTTTTTTTTTGAGCATGAAAGGCCTGAGCAGATCCTCTCTGTGCTTTGGCTGATCTGGGTTCTCATCACAGTGAACCATTAAGAGTTTTGAAGATATGTAATAAAAGGTAGGTGAACTGCTATTAAGAAATATTCCACCTTTAACTTAAAAAGAAAATTTCTAACTGGAAGGTTGGAGTGCCACAGGCATAACTGTCTTAAAAGATTTAGGTGGAATGTGGAACTGGAAATAGGAAGCAGTATTAGGAGATACATATTTCTATGGTAGATTTGGATTCTTTTGTAAGGGAAAATTTTCCCGGTGTTGTCAAATAAATTTCCTTAAGAGCAGCAGCCAAAAAAAAATCGTTAAAGGACATTCTATTGTTAAAAATCAAGCTTACAGCTCTAAGATGATATTAATGAAAACCCAAATAATCTTTAAGTGCAGTATGTTGTCATGGATGTCATTTAGAACTGAAAAGAAAAAACAAATGAGAATTTTCAGCAGTGACAAGCCACTTTTTTTTAATGTTAATTTTACGAATACTGATGTTTGAATGATCAGTAGTTTTATAAAATGTGCAGATATCACAAAGTTACTTAGACTAGTCAAAGGCAGGAAAGATTGAAGATCTCCAGGAGGTACAGCAAAATGGAAAGCAGAGGATATCCACTGGCAGATTAAATTCAGTTTTGACAGAGCATGTAAGAGGGAGTAGATCAAGCCATTCAGAGAAAATAACAGCATAAGTGTGCAAAACGAGCAGTCTAATGAAAATACAGATTTTTTTTTTTTTTTTTAATTTTCAGTAGCTATCACTTGCAATGCTCTATTCAATTGAGATTATATGGTTTGGGTTCATTTTGCTTACTTTAAGCATCACAAAATTTATCAAAGTCACCCTAAGCTTCCTTTAAAATCAAGGGAGAGTACTGCTCAGGAGAGCAACTCATATCATTTTAGACATCTAAAAGAAGGGCATGGGTTGCCTTGTGGAAGTTCTGCCATTGGCTGTAAAGGCAGCCTAGTGACTAGATCATGTTTCAATGATTCATGCCATCTAAAGCAAAGAGGAGTGGTTTTTTTGTGAGTCAGTAAAACCTGTGAACACAGAGAGGTTCAGAACTGAATGATCAAAAAAACAAACAAACAAACAAAAAACAAACAAAAAAATAAAGAATAATAATTTAAAAATCAGATTGAGAATTAGAATAGATATTTGAGAACAGACTGTTAAAAGGGACTACATGTACACAACTGAAAAGTGAATACAAAGCGAAACTAGGCTGACATCTCTGTTTAATCTTGCTCATAGGAAAAACAAAGATTCCTAACTCTACTGCAACATATTTAATTCTAAATAAGCATGAGGCCGAGGTCCTACAATGAACAAAATAGAAACAAGTAGATGTAGGTCTACATGGCAAATGCAGTTAGCTATGATACTGTATGAAAAAATGAAGAGGTGAAAACCTTATTTCCGTGCATAAATCAACTTTTATCTAACAATCTGTTATCTCTCAACTTAAAAATGGCTGCTGTGACACTGGTACTCCGATGAGTAATCTGATTCAGTATAGTAATTAACATTTCATTTCAAACTTGAAACTGAGCTGCTTATGTAAGTTTTATAAACATTGGCAGAGAACGAAGTCTGATTTCTGCCTTCACAGACAGTCTAGGACGCCATATGGCAGAAAATGTTTCGAAAGTGTCCATTGTCTCCTATCTTTGCATACTTTATTGTTACACCTTCAATCTCCCATTCCATGTTCATGTCCTTGAAATTTTAGAAAAACACTAAATAATCCTGCAGGCATATGGAGTGTATCTTAAAATTTTCTGGTCCTAGCTAGAGACACTTAGAAATATTTATGACCAAGGGAACTTTCAGAAAATGTACCTACTCTAGCTATAAGACATGAACATTGGTACACATGCTGAGCTTTAGGAATGCCAGAAAATAAGCAAGCTGGATTCCTGACTGTTATTGTGGGTTCATTCACCTTATCCCAGGATAAGACTTTTACATGTTGTAAATTGTAAATCCTGTTTATTCTTTCTAGAAACTTCTACATATTATATGGTTTGTTTACTTATCTGAATGGCATCTGCCTTAGTCTGCTTATCTTTTTTTGTATTAGAATTAGTGATGTGTGTCTTCAAGGCAGCACTCGAGATCCTCTGACTCATATATCACAAATGTCATACTGGCCTAAAATATACCAAGAGACTGAATTTATTTAAAATTTTAAAAGGATCTTTTTTCAAATGTGTTAAAGAAAATGGAAAAAAGGCACAGCCTTGATATTAACTTGTACAAAGGTATAAAGAAAATGTCTAAAATTTTCAGTCAGGAAACAAGTATTTCAATAAATTTATACACAGATACTCAGAATTAATTTGTAATGAAATTACTTCTTTTTCTGAGTATGTGTAGTGCTAAAGCACAGTGTGAATTTTAAAGCGGGTATTCATAGTTAATAAAAGTTCAGCTGCTAATATTTCAACATTTTCTCCTAATAGAAAGAAAATTGCACCTACCAGACAAATAAAAATTCAAATCCTGTAGAGTGGCCCCAAAAACACATTAGATTTCTCTCCTGTTTCCATCAAGTTATTCCAGAGTACCCCATGTTTTCACAAAGGAAAATTTCACCTTTAAGCCTCAGTATGAATTGCACTTGCTTCTTTAAGAAGGTGAACAGGAATCACTCCCTGTAGTGTGTCACACTTCATATGTAAATACCTCTGTAATTATTAATATAATTATGGGTGGTTTTTTCAGGAACAGATTCTCGCAAGGAAAAAATAAAGTGAAACTTGCATGGTTTTGCAATGAAATATATTCCTAATAGATATAAAAACCAGAAATCCTCTTTAATTCATGTAATATTTATGTTTTATTTTTAATAACTAATAAACTACACACCAAAGTAATCAACAATTAGGTAAAAATGTTTTCTTATATTTTATTACATAATTTTTCTACATAGACTTTTGCCTGTTTCCATTTCATCTCAAAACAGCCCAAAAGAGCCAGTGCCCATCATCTTCCCATTTCAGGTTAGGATCTGGCTTTTATGACTGTGTTTTTAAATATGAATCAAAAGGGACAAAATGCAGGCTTCAGAACAGTCCTACAGCTGTCCACACTGTTTAATTTGTGGCATGTACCCAAACATTGTCAAGGAATCATTCAGGGAATAGTCCAGGTGAGAAAACAGGCCTCATAGGCAGAATTAATGCTTTTCTTCTTGTCCTGTGGTGCACAGTTGGTCACACACGTGTTCTTAGATTGCAAACATGGTGGTCAGAGAAGTTCTAAGTTCTGTCTTCTGCCACATATTCTTTTCATTCATGACTTGGCTCCTGGTTCTCACCCTCTTTGTTTCACACTTGGATGTACCCCATCAGTCTTTCCTGCTCCAAACCTGTATGCTGTTGGTTGAGCAGATGCTCTACTTATGTGAAAGGGTGTACCTATCACATTTTTTATTTCAGTTCTCAAAAAAAATCCTCCGTGTCCTAAGATTTACACACTGCCAGTATCACTCTCCTGTTTCCCTATTCTTTACTTGCTCAAACCATATGTAATAATCTGTAGCTAAAGGCTTCCAGAAGAGAAAAAATAGATAAAAGAATAGGGAAACTACAGAGAAAGGTCAATTGCAATCCTTTTATACTCTTACGTACTTCTGCTCCATATATATTCATATAATTTCCTTTGCAGCAGTCTCAGCAATTCCTTGATCAGATCAATATGTTGGCTTTTGGAAGACTCAAGCTTTCTCCCCTGATTAAAGGGGAAAGACTTCATGCACACTTTGAAGGTCTAGCTCATTGCAGCATCTGACTTAATGCCTGAAGTAAATGCTTGAGAGCTTGTATTTCCTTCTCAGTACAAAATAAGCTTATTAAATGATTCACGTTTCCTGAAAACTTGCTGTGAAAAGTGCATAAAAGAGTAGGTTTTTTCTCTCTTTTCTGAACTTACATACTCAATGATCCTGAGAAAATACAACTTTCTGTTACTTAAGATTAAAAATTCCAAATACCAAGGCAATGTCTATATGAATCTTTATCAAACACTCTTCACAAATGTGGGTAAAAAACCTAACTTGATTCCCTAGCTATACTCTTAGCAATAGTCATAATTCCGTAGTTAGTTTTACATATACAATTTATTAAGTAACCTTAAAGATAAAGCTAAATAAATTACCCATTCAGTATTTTTAAATGGGTGCTATAGGAAACTGGGATAATTGAAAGTGTTTCCCTCCTCTACCTTATATTAAGTGGAACAAAATGTTCTAAAGAAATGGAAGCAATAAAAGATGCCGACATCCAGGCTCTTGTCTCATTAAAGAAAAATGCCTCCAACTGAAACGGAAAGTAATATCTACAGCCCATTTGTGGAAATTCCTTTTTACAGTATTTATGTATCTCATAATTTTGTATCATTTCTAAATTCCTACCTCTGTAAACTCCTCTCTGAATCATTCTGTTTTTTCAAATGTGCAGTTAAAAGCTTTGTTTTCTAAAGGAATCAATTTGTATGACAGGCCATTTTTTAACTGGTGCATTTAACTATTGACCTGAGAAATTGAATAACTGACCTTATTCACTCCTTTGCTCCGGACAGGTGGACCTTTAGGTGACTTCCAACAATTTCCAGGTAGAATGAGGCTTAAGGGGATAGAAATTAAGTGTCTGTGGTGGTAATTTTACATTAGTGCAGTAATGGAGTCAATGCACCCCCAAGAGAGTTCATTTCATAGTAAGGTAGTGCCAAGTGGCAACAATCATGTTCAATGAAGTGTGGTGTCAAGATATTCCAAACAATGCAGTCCTTCCTTTAACAGGAGTACCGCAGTCCAATAACAAGATGCAGTTCTACACAGATTGATAACTCATTCTGGGATTTTTTGGCCCGCAAAGAGTTACCACAAAAGTGTCCAGCCATCATCTGGTAGTGTATCAGCTAGAGATGGTGTGGCTGAGTACTGCAAATAGCAGATTTCAACCCCATTAATGATTTCTACAGCATTTTGTTACTCACTCACTACTGAAAATGAAAGAAGGGAAATTAAATAGAATTAAAGTAAACCCACACAAATTATAAGTCAGTTAAAATAGGAATAAAGCCAGCTGTTAGCTCTGCATAATACTTGCACTGTGCCAGAAACAGTTCTACTACCCAAAGCTGCATTGTGAATATGGAGTTAACTTGGTTTATACCAAGCTAATGATATGGCATACTGCCAAAGTTCTTTTTCATGTCCTGGCCTTTCGAGGGTGGGGAAAGAAAAAGCAAGAAAAAACAAAAAACCCCAAACAAATAAACAATAAAACAACAACACCTCCCTCCGCAAAAAAAAAAAAAAAAAAAAAAAA
>VZTG01005924.1:2734199-2880120 GCA_013397845.1 Melanocharis versteri
AAAAAAAAAAAAATTAAAATTCCCCAACAGAAACAGCAACAACAAAAAAATCTAAAGAAGATAAAAAAACAACCAACCAAGCAACCAACCAAGCCATAAAACAAACAAAAAAAGGGAGGGGAAGAACTTTCATCCACAATATTAGACAAATCAACCTGCTGTATTGAAAAAGTATTATTTCCTTGGTGATGACAGTAAATTCTAATTCCAAATAGTGGTAAAGATCTGCCTTTTTCAAACCGCATAGCCTGGAGGTAACATAACAATTGAGGTAACAAACTGGATAGAAATATTTCATTTTTCAAGTCAGTTTCCTGAGGGTATTAGTGGACTAATAATGTCAGAGAAAAGTATTTTTATGGTAATAATTATTTTGGCAGTAAGACTGTAAGATATTGAGGTCAAGCTTCAAAGCCATATAAACATATGCAGATATAATTCTGAGTAATTGTGTTTCTGTAAGTGTAATTTTTTATTTCTTTTTTTAATATGGAGAGTTGGACTTCAGTACATGGACCTAAGATACTCCATATATCTCTGCCATTCTGTTAAGATCAGGTTGTATAATGCCAACAGAGCTAAGTATCAGTAAGATCAGTTCAAAACATCCCAAAGGGTCCATGTACTGGGTGGGCTAAAATCACGAACAGGGCCTGAAAGTTCTAAAGTATATTTTGTGCCTTTTGATTTCTGAACCTATAAGTTCAAGCATTTCATGGTGTAAGTTTTTCCTTCCCTTGACTTCAGGTATGAGTTTTAGGACTCCATTTGCTGCTCTTTCTGGAAGCAGACATAAAGATTCTTTGATAAGATTTGTGATAAAAATCAGAGGCTTGTTATGCCACAGATGAATATACCTTTTTTGTTTTGTTTTTTTCCATGCTCTAAGTCTCTGTTACAGTGGGAAGGAGAAAGAATTTTTCCTCACTCATAATATGTAGTACAGCTCTGTGGCCTGCAGTGTTTGAATGGCACTAGATGCATGCACAAATACCTAAATCACCTGCGGTGGTGCTGAATAGCTTGACATGGTTGTGATTGGTTTTCTTTTTTTTCGTTTAAACAAACACTCTCTAAAATCATGGAGACATGTAATCAGCCCTAGGCAGCATTATTCTGTAAATCTTCTATTAATATAGTTTGGGAAATGGTCTTCTAAAAAAAGATATTTGATCTCATTTCTTGAATGATTTTTCATATAATCTGTGGTTCAATGCTTGTGCTGTTATTTACTGACTATTATTTTGTGGAATTTTTTTCTAACATAGAAGATGTTCCACTTTGGTCACTAATTATTTTAATTAATAGCAGGGTTAGCTATATGCTGTTTTTTGTAACACATTGCTGGTAAAATCTTATGGCCTCGTTCTGTCTTCTGCTACTCAGTAGTCAATTATTTTGAAATGAGAGTGATTTCAAGGATACCTATGGGAAAATAGTGTATTGGTATAGTCACTTCTCCAGAAAATCCTATCTCTGGTCCTGTTGTAGAGAAGCATAACTAGAATGTGAGCAGATATCAAAGGCAAATACTTTGAAACCCATCCATATGTGTATGAATTGTGCCCCGTGGTGAAACATATTTCTTCCCTATATTGGCACCAAAATCTCATCTCCAATAAAGCAGAGGAATGAAAAGAGACTGGCCTGCCCAAGAGGAAGAAACTGTGGGACAGTCATCAGGATGATTGGATCTTCAGGGAGTGGCAGGCAGGCAAGCTGCTGCATCTGCACACACAAGACTTCTCCTGTTTGTGAGAGAAACATTTATCAAAAATATAGCAAGCTTATCCCCTCATTTCTCATTTTAACCTCAAGAGAACAGAATATGTTCATAAAGATTCAAGGGAATGTCTCGTTTTGCCATTAGGTATCTTAGATTGTTCATTGCAGAAGCCTGGAATGAATGCTTTTAATGCTCATTTAGCTTTGAAAATTGCATCACTATCTAGGCAATGAAAAATAATGGTCTCCATTCACAGTCAACAATGCACAAAGAAAAGTTAATTCCTGCAAAATGAATGTTATTTAACTTTGCCAAATTGAACTTATACCTGTTTCTTGGATGACTAGTTCCACTACTGGAGGACATGGCTACTGATTTTGTATTGCATCATCTATTTTACATTTGTGGTTATACTTAGAAATAATTTTCAGAAGTTATAATTATAGATACCCAAAACTCTTGTAAAGCTAAGTCATAGAGACTGCACGTCAATAGGGCAAGACATTCAAATACGGGACTACTTCTTCTACTTAGAAATGGTACTCAACAGCAAAGCTCAGAGGATTTTGAAGCATTTATGTATATACTGTTTTTTATTTTATTTGACAAGATAGTAGATGTTGTTTGCTGACTATATGTGTTGGTTCTTTGAATGTACTTAAAGAATGCATTTAGGAATTTTTTTTCAAAGCTGGGAAAATGGGTAGGCAAGTAAATGTGTAGGAATTTGGTAATTCTTGTTTCTTGTAGGCATTTGTTAGAATATTTTCTTCTGTTCATAATTTTTTTATTCCTTGAATTCTCTAACAGCATATTTACTCATGAGCTTTTAAACATGTGGTTTGAAGGAGTCTCTGTCTAGAGAGCCACATGCACATTTTTAATGACTATTTTCCCTATATATATAATTTCTATTGATACCACTAGCTGCTGTATCTAAATTTTACCTGTCACTCAGCATTCTCTATGTTCCCATTAATCTGCAGTGTCAGTGGTTTTAGAAATGTTTAAAGTCTCTGCTAGCTATAGATGGGCATGAAATGAGATTGTGCACTTTTTTCCTTCCTTTATTTTTAATTTTTTCTTTTATTTAGTGCTTCACAGAAATATAGCTAAACCTTCAATTAAAAACTCCTAAATAAAGTTATCTTACCTCACAGCTGTGTTAGACAATTATCACAGGCTGTCTGACAAGTTAAAAATTGCTAAATTGCCAAAATACTATTTTGTTTCTTTGCAGCATTTGAACCTCTTGGTGGTACAAAACATCAGGACTTAGTATTTATATTGCCATCTTAATCTTTCGTGTTGAAATAATTTCATTTAGTATAACTATATAAACGCGTAGAATTTTTTTCATTCAGATACATTCTATAATATATTGAAGTTTGGACTATGGGAGAAAATTATTCTCTAGTTGATGGCTAGGGTTTTCCCAGGAATGTAATAAAAATGAAGTCAGTTTACTGTTCAAGTGAGGTTTCTTTGTTCTCAGTTTAATCATTTGGACCAATGCTGAATTGATCTGTTGTAGAAAGAGCTAAAAGTGAAAGAAGGCATAATATAAGAATTCTGTAAACATAACCTAAATGTAGTGCATCATTATTAAAAAGCCCAAGGATTTACTTATTAAAACATACTCGCGGGTTTTATTTAAAGGCTTCCATCCCCCTCTTATCCTATCTTGTATATAATCCCCAATATTTTATACCTCTATTGAATAATAATACTTGTTTATTCCTATTAATATGCTTAAATGAGCTGTTTCACTTTACTGATTTTCATTCTTTTGTCATGTCAACTAAATTCTCATCAGCTTTTTTATAAAAGTTTATAGAACCATAGAAATGTTAATGTTGGAAAAGACATCTAAGATCATTGAGTCCAACCATTAACATAACACCACTGTGTTCACCACTAAACTATGTCTCTAAGTGCCACACCTATGCATCTTTAAATAACTCCAAGGACGGGGACTCCACCACTTCCCTGGGCAGAATGTTCCAGTGCTTCAGAAGCCTTTCATTCAAAAAATTTTTCCTAATATCTAACCTAAACCTCCCCTGGCATAACTTGAGGCCATCTGCTCTTGTCTTGTTACTTAAGAGATGATAATGACCCCCACCTGGCTACAGCCCCCTTTCAGGCAGTTGTAGAGAGCGATANTTTCCAACACTCACACCCAACTTGGTATCATCTGCGAAATGGCTGAAGGTGCACTCGATTCCCTCATCCAGATCATGGATAAATACATTAAACAAAACTGGCCCCAATGCTGAGCCCTGGGGAACTCCACTAGTGACTGGCTGCCAGCTGGATGTGACTCCATTCACCACCAATCCCTGGGCCTGGCCACCCAGACAGTTCTTAACCCAGTGAAGAGTGCCCCTGTCCCAACCGTGAGCTACCAGCTTGTCCAGGAGAATGCTCTGGGAGACAGTGCCAAAAGTTTTACTAAAGTCTAGATAGACAACATCCACAGCCTTTCCCTCATCCACTAAGCAGGTCAACTTGTCATAGAAAGTAACCAGATCAGTCAAGCAGAGCCTGTCTTTCCTCAACCCATTCTGTTTCAGCCTGATCCCACTGTTCTCCAGCACAAGTTGCATGTTGGCACTCAAAATGATCTGCTCAATCAAGACCTTACCTGACATGGAGGTCAAGCTGACAGGCCTATAGATCTCTGAATCCTCCTTCCGACCCCTCCTGCAGACGTGACTGTTTGTGTAAATTTTGGGGAAAAAATTATTCTATGACCAATTCATTTCTTTCTCCAGGCACTGGAACCAGTATGTTGTCTCAGCACATGCACTGACTGATGACTTTGAGCACCTTTTGATAATGGTTCATTGCAATTCAAATGTCCCTTTGCAATAAACATAATGTAACTGTAAACCACAGATTTTTAAATCATAAAGATTTCATTAATAGCCACAGTTCACATCAAGATTGGTCCAGATTATGCTGACCACATCTGTGCTCCTGAGAAAAGGGACTGTTTTGAAATATTATCAAATAACTGACCATCCTTACACTGACCCCTAACTTTGTTCATTTTTTGTTCAGTTTGGAAATTTTATTATGAATGTTTGCCACCAGAGTGCAGTCAGTTTAGTTTCCAATAAAGCACCATTTAGATGTTTTGGGATTAGAGACAGAAAACCCATTTAGTACATAAAAAATATTCTATAAAAGCAATAGCACTGAAAAAACAACACAGAGCAGAGACAGGAAAATAACTAAATGGGGAAAAAAGCAATTTTCTTTCCAGGATCCTGTAAAATACTGTTTGTTGGGTAACAGTGCTATAATCAGGATATGGTGGGGAAGAAGGATCATATATAAGTTGCACATTTTGATTGTCTGGTTCTCCAGGGTATGATTTGTAGTAGGAAAGCCATCTTGACTACAGACTATAATACAAATACTATTGGAAGGCAAGAAATCTTTTGTTTTTTCTGGCTATCTCCTAGATCTAGCTGTGGAGATAATTACAGTTACCCCAAATAAGGTATGGCAGTAATAGCCAAATACTTGACACTGAATAATTTAGCAAGACTGAATGTATAGATTATTTAAAAAAATAATTTGCAAAAAGTTTCAGCAAATTTGTAGCTTCTCTGGCATCTACATCCAGTCACTCTTTGTTAGGACTTTCAGGGGCAGGAAATTAATTGTAGCCATTTTGTTGTATTGGTGGGTCTCAAAAACTGTTGCTCAATAGAAAACAAAAATTCCATCCCTGCTTCTTAGTTCCATATTTCATGTTCATAATATTGTTTTTAAAAGAAATTCACCATGATTTTTTATATAATAACATGTGCAAACTCTTGCTTTCCACTTTAGCTTGTAGGTATAATTGTGTTTTCTGGAATATTGCACAATGTAGAATCACATTTTAACTTTATAGAGCTTCTACCAACAGGCAACATTTCCAGAAAATAAGGGGTAGTTCACTGAAGCAGTGTAGTTCCAGTTTGGGGGACTCCTATTCTGAATAAATATTTCATAAACATACTGCAATGAACAGCACAAGAAATTGAAGAACAATAGCAATAAACCCCAAATTTGTATTGGAATAACTGTAACAGAAAATAGGTTGCAGGTAGGATGTAGTGCCAAAGAGAGAGCAGAGTTCCATCAGGTGCTTGTGTTAGGAATGCAAGCGTTGCAGAGCCAGGCACAATGACGGCTCCTTATGACTGTATCTGTCACTCCTCAGGAAAACCTGAGACATTTTCTTACTCACAGTACGTTCTACACATTAGCTGTCCAAAGTGGTCATTCTCTCCTGCATGTAAAAGCAAAACTGAAGGCACTCTAAGGACATCTGAAAATTTGGTCTGAATCCAAAGACTTTTTTAAGACTTAGAAACCTCTCTGCTGCAGGTATAATGCTATGTTATATCTTGAGTTGATTATTTTGACCTTATTCTACGTTGAATTTTGGCATTGAGCTCAGTAATAATGTGCATTTTATGCACTCATCAGTACAAGCAAGGGTTAATCCAGTATTCCTATATGCAGTTTAAGCTCACTGTGTATCAAAATTCAGATGATTTTTTAAAACCCTGAGAAGGCAACACAAGCAACCCTGATTAGGCATCCCTGTCTTTCTCTGTCAACTGCACTCAAAATGAATGAAAATGTAAGACACCTGAATTCTGACAAGGGAAACAGTAATGGTGTAACATCTGACTTAGCTGACTAGTTGACTGTTTGTTTCCATTTCTTTCTTAGATGCTTGGGTCTTTTTTGAATCTTCCTCCCACAACACTGATAAACATGAAAAGCCTCTCATTTGGGGGCAGTGGGAGGGAAGAAGCGGGGGATGCTGGAGATGGGATGACCAGAATTAGATAACAAGAGCTGAGCACAAGGTCCACATGCCATAGTGATTCATGTGATTGCATTATAACAGCTCATAATAATCAAGCTCTGTCATTCTTTATAGGCCAAATTTTCTAGTTAGATCTTTTTTAAAGCATCTCCTCATTGTGTGGTTGTTTTATTGAAATGACCATAATAACACTGAGATATTTCTCCCAAGTTATTAAAGTTAATTTAGAATTCAACAATGTGAACAAGTAAATCAAACTCAGTCTAATTAGTATTACTTACTACTTACATTGGATAGTGTCTATATGTCCCACTGAGGTACTGGCTTTTGTTCTGCTGTGCATGATGTAAACAATCTAAATAAAGCATGTGTGCATTATCCTGACAATTAGATTTCACAGTGCCCAGGACAACCTTTTACAATCCCTTAAGCAAATCTTAATCCAGTTTATGTCCTCCATGTGGAATATTCAAGATGAATTAGACATGCCTCTAGAATACAAAAACCTAGTTATGAACTCCTGTGAGGTAGGTTAAAATCATGGCCTCAACATGAAACTGAGACACAGGAGATCTCTGTTTCTAACAGTTCTGTTTCATATTTTCAGTGTGACTCTGCTCAAGCCTGTCTAGAAGGCATTTAGTGTTCCAGCATATACTTATTAGCTGCTGGGTTCAGGGAGAAGCAAGAGTAGGCTGCTCTGTGAGAGAAAACAGGAGATGGCAGGGCGTACACACTGGCCTCACTGGCACAGGCGAGGCCCTACAGCATCCAAACAAGAAGAGCACAGAACGTCTGTGGTGGTAGCCAGACCCAGCTAATATTCCACATCAGCAGACAAGTCCATAACCATGAGGCAGATCTGACATCAAGCCAAGAAGTCAAATTAGAGCATCAGGGTCAGGATCTGGTCCAGTGGCCCTCAGGAAAGCCCATAGTGATAAGGTGGGTCCAAGTTCATTAAACCTTGACACGGAATCTGCAGGTCAATGTTCAGAAAACCAAAATACATGGCCATGCACAGCCACAGCGGATTCAGCTTATGTGCAGCTCCTGAGTGAAGGGGCTGTGGGCCCCCACTTCTCACAGCCCTTTTCACTGTAGTTTGATCTAAGCTACAAAGTTGCATAAATTCACAGCTGATTTTGAGTACCTGCAGCTTAAGCTATAGAGGGGTGTGTGTGTGTGTAATGGGAATGCACTGGTACTGACAGCTTGGGCATCACATTGAATGCAAAACTCAGAATGGTAGATATCCACTAGAGAAGTAGTCTGGTGCTGACCAGGAAATGCTAAGCTTGTGACTGAATTCTGTCTCCTAAATTACCAGAGTCAAGAATTTAGTAAAGCACTAATTTGAGACATTTCACAGTTATCTGGGATGAATTAAACCAACCTGCTTCCCTTCCGAACACTTGATTTATGTATTATGGCAGTTGTCAAATGGATATTCAAATAGGGGGTTGGACTTCCTTTCCTCCTTGATAGGTTTTGATGGTGATAGCCTTGAATCCTAGTGGACATTCTCATCCAAGGTAAGAAAGGTATGGTTTACAATGCCTTCAGATGGGGGCCCCATGTTCGGAGGGGGACCTAATTGCATGCAGATCTTCCTACTTCAAGTGTTCAAAACATAAGCTCAGTATTCTAACAAGCAATGTTAGACCACTAAATCTTTCTCTGACTTGGCCAGGTTTTAAAGTAGAAAGCGACTGCAGATGCATTTAAAGAGGGGACCAATCTGGTTAGTAGACATACCTAAAGGTTTGAGCTTTTTGAGGATCTTATCTGTCTAATTTCTCAACCTTAATGGAGCTGAAGTGTAAAGAAAGCACTATCTTCTTCTGGAAAGGAAAATGGAGAAACTTATACATTCCTGGTGGGTTGCTGTAAAAACAGGGGTCAGCTGCAAGCATTTCCTCCATATCCACTGTTTTGCAGGATATGGCTTTTAATCGATCTTTACTGTTCAGGATTCACTAGCTGCTTTCATACTAATAATCTCTGCATTTCTATGCCAGAGTAATTTACAGTTCTCTCAGTTTTAATTTTCTCATAGTGTTATCTGAAAGTTCTTTACAATGCCATTCTGTATGATTATGAAAAAGCTGTTCAACAATAAAATATAGTAGAGATCTGTTTTTAGTTTGCTACAAAAAGCTGTGATTCAAAACATATATTGATTCCCGTTATTTATTTTTTTTCCTCTGTGTGTGGCTTTTCTACATCAAATTTTCTACCTCCATGCCTGTGAATTTACTTCTTACATCATCTTTCAATATCCTGAATAAGTTAGTTCACATCTTTATAGATTTCTGAATGATAGGTTTAGTTATCATTTCCCTACAGGTAAAACATTAGCCATCTTATCTTTGGTTCAGCTTACTACTTCTGGGAAGCAATCATTCTACTCTGCTCTACATCACCCCAAGCAATGGGGTGCTAAATGGAATATTTTTATCAATTCCCTGCTAATGATTTTCATATCTGTTTGCCTTCTTACTGATCTCTTGTCCTCTGTCAAGTCCTCCCCATCTTTCTTTAACGGTTTTTATTGGATATCTAACCACGAGTAAGCTTGATAAATACACATGTAAACGATCTCAGTCTCAGCTTTTCTCCTTTTTCCCTTCTCTACTTCATCATCATTCCCACCTTCTGAACTCACTACCTTAACATTGCCTTCAGTGTCATTCTCTTTGCTCTTGTTATCAGCGAGAATCATCAGCACAGACACTTTTTCCAGTCACCTTAGTGACAGAAAAATGTTTGGTTTTTGCACCTTACCTGCCCAGTCAATCTAAAGTGATGTTGTAGGTGACCTTGCTCCCTCAGTATCGCTCATGGTTTTCAACTTTATGTCTGTAAATTAAAACTCATGCACTTAAATGACAATTCGTTCTATCTCCTGCATCAGTCTCCATCTTCTGTCTTGCTTTATGCCGAGTCTTTCTTTTCCTCAGGAAGTGTTTTATGACAAGGCAGGAGAGGCTGCCTGAGGCCATAGTTTAGTAGCATGAATGCACAGTAGTACTAAGAGGAATGGAATCAAATAAAGCTCCTTTAGAAACAGAGTACCTTTGATGTGGCTCTGGGTCTATTTGGCTGCTCATATCTTCATCTTCTTCAAAATAATGCCCAGAAGATGGAGTTGTCTTCTAATTAATGAAGTACAGCTTCCTACCATGTGTTTAAAGCATTTTTCTAAATAATCGCATATTTCAGGAAGCATTCCATCTATCGCAAGAACAGGTTTTCTTCTGACTGCTCATTAAAAAACTGTTTACATTTTCATTGGTTCAACCGGGTTTTCTTCAAACTTATTATTCAGATTAGCAAATTGATTTTGTTCTTTACATTTCACATTTGCCAGCTTCAAATAGCCATATTAAACTTACAGTGTGCATTACTAGTTAGCAAATAGCAAAAATTATTAAAAATTACAAAAATGCTAAGCTCCCACCACCCGCCCCCCCATCACCCCCTGCCCCCAGGGAACATGCAGAAATAGTACCTGGAACATATACAAATTCTATGATGCTATAGCTATTTCCATGCACTAGCTTTCTCAGGGAATAAACTTTAATATTTTCCATAATTTTTAAGTAAGATTTATTGTCTATAACAACAATTTTTAATGATCTAATTATTGTTTGAACTTTTGATTTTTAGATTTTATTTCTATATCTGGAGCAAAGTTATCATAATGAATGTGCAATCAGAAATCACTTGTGAGACTGAATATGCATATGGGATATTTCATGAGTCTATGAAACTTGTATATTCTTGAGTTTTTCCTCGAATACAGAATTTGGTACTGAGCAACAAAAGTACACACAGCCAAAAGAAAACACTTGCCTGCTGCCTATGATTTTTTTTTTTTTTTAAATTATGTAAGTAGCAGAAAAAGATCTGAGTTATTATTAAATGCATCCTGATCATTGCTTGAAACCATGCTGCTTTCTAAATTGTCCTATATATCATACTGATCATATTATGGTAACGGGTAACTCTCTTCCCCGCTGCATTGTCTGTAGAAAACAGAAGGGAGATATTTGGAGATCACTGTTAAGGTAGTTTCTTGATTAACCAAAGCATTCTTCTTCACCTTCAAACAGTGATCCTATTTAAGGCAGAGTTTGCTTGATACCAAAGGAAGGATTCACGCAAAGTTCATCCTTGATTAGTGAAAATATCTATGAAGTTTCTACTTCTGCTTTTGCCTGTATTGGCACTGTGTCTTGCTACCCAAAGCTTGAATAGTGAGACGATAGCTGCTTTGGGCTGATGAGTTTGAGGAATGCAAGTGCACAGCAGGCTTCTAGGGACATCCCTATATTGTCTGCCCGTGGAACAGTAGGTTCTAATTTAAGAATTCATCACTTCTCCGTGGATAGCCATAAGAAGTAGTAGATCTGTTAAGTTATATTTTCTTAGGAGCATTTTTCTGAGCATAGTTTGATGTTGGTTCACTGTGAGAAGATTTCATGAGTATTATTTACAGGAGAAAAATTACCTTGTTTTTCTGATGTTCGTGTAAGAGGATGCCACTTCACCACAGTCCTTCTGTTATATATAATCTTGTAGGTGGTAAGAAGTGAGTTTATCTTTGGACTGAGAGAAGGATTTTAATCAAGCCTGCTCATATGCAGAATTCTGTAGCAAATCTGGAGATCCACAAATCAGTCTCCTTTAAATGGGGGTTTCACCATTTGTGTTTGTTGCAAATTTTCTTTAAAAGGGTGGGGTTTAAGTGGATAGAGAAAATCTGTTATAAATATCTTCTTCAGTATGTCCATCTGGCTCTTTGTTGATGATCCAGGTAAGACTTTGTTTCCCATGTATCCAACACGGGCAAATAAGCTTCTTTATTCTAAAAAAACATATGTTTTACATTTAGGGTCAAAAGAATAATTCTAGAATATATAAATATTGTTCTAATTGAGTCTTCTTAACAGAGATGTTTTGCAGAAATGCTCAGTATTCTGAATTTCAACACAAAAACCTTTCATATTCTTTGTTAAAATCATCTGTGGCAGTAGCAATACTATTTTACCCAGAAAGAGATTTAGCAGGAGCTGTCCCAGAAGGGCAGTAAAACATTGTCTGTTTCAAAAATCAAAATGTGTTGTGAGGAACTCCAGTTTACTAAATGCTTAAAAATATATACCTAGTATACCACCAATGAGCAATTCAAAACAGGATGGGAAAATAGCAAATGATACTGCTAATATACACAGTCATTCTCTGTTGTCTGTAACTGAAATGCAATCAAATTCTGTATCTTAAGTTATTGCAAATTAGAGACCAACATGGTTACTGTTCTGTAAAGCACAACACACCCAGAATATTATCACCTATAAGAAAGCAGAATCAGAACTGGTATTGCAGCTAAGGGGAGATGTCTGTAGCAACCTGTAGATCAGGTTTACAGCTTCCCCCATGAGGGGAAGAGGTGGGGCAGGTGCTGCACTCCTCTCTGGTGACCAGCGACAGGACCCAAGGAAATGGCTGAGGCTGCGTTGGTGGGGTTTAGGTTGGATATTAGGAAAAGGTTCTTCACTCAGAGCATGGTTGGGCACTGGAAAAGGCACCATAGTACCTAGGGAAGTGTTCACAGCACCAAGCTTGCCAGAGTTCAACAAGCATTTGGACAATGCTCTCAGGCACATGGTGTGACTCTTGGGGTAGGTGTCCTGTGCATGTTGTAATTTTAAAACCTGAATGTCTATTGTGAGAGCTGAAGTTGCATTTAGTCCATAAAAAAACATCCAGTTGTTTTTCTGTCGTGCCTTTCAGTGAATCTGATTTTCTGTTCAAATGGATTAATATTATTCAAGGAGCTAATTCTGAAATGTTACCAGTTTTTGTTGAATACAAGAGGCTAATGGGTGAATACTGAAGAGAAGGGGGAAATGATTCATGGCACTTACTTGGTTGCTTTATCTTTTTGTTGTTTAGCAACCCAGATCAATCAGAGAGTTACTAGAAATTGCATTAGGCAGATTATAGCACTCAGGGTTATAGGGATCAAGGCAATACATTTCAGCTTTTCTTTTTTAGGCCATGATCTACAAGAGGTACTCATATAGGAACTACACTATTTTTTTCACTCCGAGTTTTCTTGACACATTAATTAACCACTTTCGTGCTGTTCTAAATAATCTGCTTAAATATCATTCACATATTATTGTGTGTAACCAGGTCATTTGAATAGTGTTGTAAAATTTTCTATTCCTATCAGCTTGGCATTAATCAGTTACAACAATATTTTGAATGACTTGGTTGCAGTATGATCAGTTAGTAGTTGCCAATTCTGAAATTTTCAGTAGAGCAGTATCGAACAGGTTGTCTGCAATTGCAACATGAAAACGAAATAAGGGGAAAAGGAGATGTGCTTGTAAAGGATATTATGAATTAATCCATTACATTTCAAAGCAATCACTAAATTGATAAGAGTAGACTACTTACATGGGTTCTTCTGAATAAATAATTATTATGGAAACATCAAAAATATATGTATTCTTATGTGTAATTGAACTACTGTCTTGTAGCTTATACCAAAGTGCCTCAAAAAAATACTCAAAGAAGCCTCCTGTCTCAGGCTTTCACAACCCAGAGCTCAACCTGCATCTTGCACTGCAGATGTGCCGAGTGAGCACCTGTACTAAATCACAGAATGATACAATTATAGAACATGCTGAGTTGGAACCGACCCATCATTGAGTCCAACTCCTGGCCCCAACTCCTGGCAGGACAACCCCAAGAATCACACCATGTGTCCGAGAGCATTGTCCAAACACTTCTTGAACTCTGTCAGGCTTGGTGCTGTGATCACTTCCCTGGGGAGCCTATTCCAGTGCCCAACCTCTCTCTGGGTGAAGAACCTTTTCTAATACCCAACCTAAACCCCCCCGACACAGCTTCAGACCATTCCCTTGGATCCTGTCCCTGCTCACCAGAGTAAAGAGATCAGTACCTACCCTTCCACTTCTCCTCTTGAGGCTGTTGAACACTGCAGTGAGGTCTCCCGTCAGCCTTCTCCAGGCTGAACAGACCAAGTGCCCTCAGCCGCTCCTCACACAGCTTCACCTCCAGACCCTTCACCATCCTCCTCAGCCTCCTTTGGACACTCTCTGGTAGCTTAATGTCTTTCTTATATTGTGGTGCCCAAAACAGCAGATGGGAATCATAGGAACTGCCATGATATGAATAAATAAAAAAAGAGAATTTTCAGTATTGGGAGACCTTAATTTAACATGATACATGAAGATTTTCCTCAACTTCTGCTTAAGTAATTTTCATTTTAGTTTTCTTTCTTTTTCTGTTTTTTCATCTTATTTCCCCACTTTACATTTTTATTCTTATTAATATTCTCTTTGACTATTTTTCCAGTAGTATACAATTTATGTGTTTGTGGAAACAAAAAAAAATACTCGTACCACAGTGTCTAAAAGTGTCCTTGTTTGCTGAGTGTTTCATCTCATGATCAGGACATGATGATTTGGTATGGTAATTCAAAATAATAATTAAATAAATAAATAAATAAATAAATAAAAAAGCTGTGAGAAACTTCTGTTTTTTTCAAATGAGAAGACAGTCCTTCTGTGGCAATTACAGAACTGAATCGTTTGGGGTCCAGAATCTTAAGCATTGTTTTCTAATACAGACCTAAAATAAAAAGAATACAATAAAGTACAAAGTGAATGACGTCTTATTATCTATGTATAAGAAACTCACACTTGAGTTTCTGACATACGAATGACCCAGCACATGAATTATATTCATTCCCCTCTAAAAGGCTTGTTGTGACTTTCAGTTCACAGTAAGTAATTATTTTATGCTGCAGATTAAAACTGAGTTAGAGAGCCTCATTTCACAATGGAAATACAGCTGATCATGAGCCAAAGTTTCATTGAAATGAGTCATAGATTAATATTTAATAAGAATATTAGCTTCCCTAAAATATAAAATACATTTTACAGTGGTACTGAAGAGGTGGGAACTATTTCATGTATCTATCTAGCCATGTTGATAGACTTGAACTAGTTGCCTCCAAGTCAAATTCCATTAAATTATCATACACCTTGGAGCATCAAAGCCGTGTTAGGCACATCCTCATAGAATCATTTGGCAAAGTGTCTAAACAAGGACTTCATAATCTGAGACAGACTTTGAAGGACCTGGAATATGCACTGCTAACTCACATTCAACTCTCCATCACCCAGGATCCCTAGGCACCTTTCCATAGCACTGTTTTCCAGCATCTCATTCCCCACTCTGTGTGTAAATCCGGGGTTGCCCCATCCCACGTGCAGAATCCAGCACTTTCCTGTGTTGAACTTCTTATGGTTGATGATTGCCCAGCCCTCTAATTTATTAGGGTCTCTCTGCAGGGCCTCCCTGCCTTCGAGGGAGTCAACCTGTTTCATACCATCTGCGAACTTCCTTAGTATCCCTTCCAGCCTGCCTCCAAGTCATTTATGAAGTTGTTGACAAGAACAGGGTCAACGATGGAGCCTTGTGGAACCTCCTAGTGACAGGCCACCAGTCTGATGCCACCAATTCACTATAACCCTTTGTGCCTGACCTGTGAGCCAGTTGCTCGCTCATCTTATGATGTGTTTATCCAGCTGAATGGTGGACATTCTGTCCAGAAGGATTCTGTAAAACACAGTATCAAAATCTTGACTGAAATCCAAAAAGTTCACATGTGCTGGCTTCCCTTGATCATCTAGGTGGGTTACGTTGTCATGAAAGGAGATCAGGCTTGATAAACAAGACTTTGGTTTGATTGTAAGTAAAAAAAACTTGTCCGAACCTTGAATGGGGATATATAGGATCACAGAATCATTTAGGTTGGAAAAAACTTCAAGATCATTGAGTCCAACTGTAAACCCAACACTGCCATATGAACACATTTATTTATATTTATTCCAAATGATCCATAAGTCAAATGTTTAGGTTTTATGCTTTGGTTTTGTTATTCATCGCCTAAACAATAAGAAGTATTTTGGAATTTTTGGTTTTGAGTATTGTTTAGGTACCATGATAAACGACCCTATTTAAAATACAGAGAGAGACAGAGTACAGAAAGTACTATCCTAGACCCTCACCATTTATCCAGTCCTAAAGTGGTTTTCTGTTTTGCAGAGCGAATTCCATTGAATAACATTGATTTCCTATTTCAATAAAGGGAACTGTCGTCCAAAAGGTGGATGAAATATTAAGGCTCTATGATCTAATTAGATAGATAGATAGATAGCTGCACAGATAAATACTGTGCAAACAAAAAAAAAATCCCAGTATTCTTATACAGGCTGTATTTAGTTTTGAAAACTAAATAACTGTTAGTTTAATTTTAGTTATGTGGAAAATAAAATTATTTTTAGATTTTAAGAACTATTGGAAAAAATCCATTTTTACAATATTAATATATTCTGTATAGCCATTGATTGCATGTGAAAGCACGCAACCCATTTTATGGCCCAGTAATTCTGAAACACCTGAACTCTATTCCCTCCACACACCACCTGAAAATTCACAAGACTAAGCATCCCCTTAGTGCTGCGAATGGATTTGCCAATTGAAGCCTGGAGGGGATTGTAACTAGCATTATAAAGCCCTGATGATAGTTTTATAATGGAAAGTCTGAAACAACCTCAAGTACCGCCTCGTTAATGTGATTCTGTAATACATAACCAGTCTAATTTGAAAATAAGAGTCTGTTATTAAGGAATACATTTGTGAAGTTAATATTGTTAACTTCTCAATTTTACTCTTGGATTTGAATTACAGTTTTCTTTCAAATAAAAATTTCTGATGAGACACCCAGTGGTTTTCTACTTTAATTTTGCTGTTCTGCTTGTTTTTACAGCTGTCCCATATTGTATTTATGTTTAACCCCCTTGCAGAGTCCTTGCAGTGAAATCGTTATGCAGATCAAAGTATAGGCCTAATATCCAAACTCTTCCAACTGCATTAGCATCTTCATAAATTGATTAGGAAGGACATTGCACAGGAAATGGCTATCAGCATGGCTTACGTTCAGAATGGAGCTAGTGCTCCGAATGTGTTGTTTGTCATTTCTCTGAGTGTATGTAAACGCTTGCAGCCCTGTCAATTCCTTTAAAGTATTTTGAGTCATACTAGATACTGACAGTGTTGCCATGGAGTTGTACTTAGATTTCACAGCAAAGCTGAAACTGATTTCCAGATGATAGTTGGGTTAGAAAGCAGGGAAAAAAACAGAATGAGTAAACCAAATTCCAAACCGACTATTATTAGATTTGATACCTATTTCTTCTTTCTTGCTATATCTATTATAGATATAACACTGATGTTGTTTGGGTGTTGGGGCTTTTTAGGCGGAAAAAATATAATTAAAAATTCACAATTGAAATTATTCTTTCAAGGAAAAGATATTAAGTGCTATGCTGCATTACTTTACTTTGTGTGAAAATGAGGTCTTCTAATATGTGAATCTCCCTAATGGATCTATCTTTAAATTGTGCCTGCATAGAGGATAAAAGCTCTGTTATTGCTTCATTAGCCTGTATCTAGAAGTTATGTTTCCCAAAGCAATTTTCAGCATCCTTTTCCTTTTATTGTCACGTTTGATTATTTTAGAATTTGCTCTGAAGACTCAACAATATCCTTATATGTGAATTTCAGAGTATAAGCTGGTACATTCAATAATCCCTGTTAAGAAATTTAATCAGAATCTGGCTGACAAATGTTACGATCAATACCACACAATTAATCTGTAGTAGAACTGCATAATAAACAGAAGATTATGCTTTCTGAGCCAGTTAATGTCCTATGAATTCCTGCTTTACTTGAAATTTGTCATTAAAAGTTTTGTTATTGCTGTACTGTTGTCACTCTATGATGTTTTAACATATGAAACACGATTTTATTTGATTTTATGATTTCTCTTACTAGTGGCTAGCATTCAGAAGCTTCCTGCTGCATCTGTTTTAACTGACATCAATTTCCCCATGAAAGGAAGAAAAGGAATGGTTGATTGGGCACGAAACTCAGAAGACAGGGTTGTCATTCCAAAAAATATCTTCACTCCTATGTCAACAGGTAAAAAAGCATGTCAGCATGTTAATTTTCTATTCGCTTTTTGCAAGGAAACTCTGAATCCGTCTCATGGGATCGCTGTATAATATAGGAGTGGTTCTTTTATTCCTCTTCAAAAGGAATACAGTACTCATAGTTTATCCTAGAGGGAAATGAATGGGCTTAATTTCAGCATCTTGAACAAAAAGTGTTGCACAAATCCTAGACATTATTTTCTACACCAAAGAGACAATGCTTTATTTAGTTATTTTGCACAGAATTTAATCTGTGTGATTTGAGGTGAGCTGAAGTGCAGCTCTGCTGAACCCCCTGAAGCTGCTGTGCTCCAGCAGACAGAGTCATTCCAACATAACTCTTACTGAAGGAAGCTCAGCAGGCAAATTAGCCTAACTTCAGGTACAATTTACTAATATCATTGCAGTGCAGATCTCTGACATTAGAGAATTTACTCACTAGGCCTTAAACTCTACAGATGGTCTTTGAGAATGCTTAATTATAAATGTAAATAAACTAGCATGGATGTCAGCATTCAATGATGGATCTTTTGAAAATGTGATTTTCAGTCGTTTAAGTCTTTCGATATGTTCATGACAGTGCTGCATTTTTATGACAGACTTCCAGGATATAATTCAAAATTATGATGGCTTATTTAAAGTAAAACTTATATCACAAAAATAAATTATATTCAGAGTTTTTTATGCTGTTGAAAGCTTGGGAAAGAGAGTTTTAAAATATTTTTCCTTACTCTTTTCAGAACTAGATGAATCAACTGTGTTTGTACTTGGAGCAGTGCTATACAAAAATTTAGAACTTATTTTGCCCACTTTGAGGTAAGAAATTTCATAAACACAATATGAATTGAGCAATTTCAGGATTATAACTATACTATATGTCAGGATAAAAGCAGACAGTCAAGACTGTTTGCATAGTAGTACTGCTGGATTTTTTTTTTTATTATATTTATAATATATATGCATATATTCATCTTTCCTTCATGCTTAATTATTTGTATGATAGAAATAATCTTTTCATCAAATTGGCTTAATTTATATTTTATTTAATCTGTATTAAACTTAATTACAGAAGTGTTTGATCAGAAGTATGTGCAGTGATGTACATTAATGCTCAGGCCACTTGTGCTTCAATCTACTGTTTGTCCAGTTAGTACAAATGGTCTTGTAATGACATCATAACTTGATAAACTAAAGCTGTCTGCTCTACTTCTACAGAAGTCTCTAGCAGTAGTTTTCCAAATATTTTTTCAGTACAAACTGTATTCAGAAGGGACAGCAGAGCTATAGAGAGATCTGTTTTAGAAACAAGAGATGCATGTGCTGAACAGCTGGAGTGTATCAGTTTTGAAGGCCATACACAAGCACAAGGTATAGGAGGTCCTCTTATTCCACTGTCTTCTTTCTGTACTTGACAAAAGACAATTTGGAAATAAATATTTCACCTCCTCTTTTCTAATTACCTGTTATGATAATTTCGTGGTCCATTAATACTGTCTTATATGATCCTGTGCACCATTGGTCTACTAATGCCCTTTTACAGTAAAAGAAAAACATGCAGATTGTGTCAAAATAGGTGCTAATGAATTCACAATTAGAAAAGACAGTAATGAGAAAGCCACCAGACCACTTTTCCCTACTCTATTTGCCAAAATGTCAGGATTTGAAACAAAGAATGGAAAAGCAAGAGGTTTTTGCCAAAATCTGTCTGAAAACAAAAAAAAGGCTAATTCCTAAGAAAGTTAAAAAACTACTTCCTAGCAAAGTTTCAATGTGCTGTGCAATGAGTAGCTGCAAGTTAGGGACAGAAATCTCTCTGAGGTAGAGCACCGTTTGATCAGTGATGTCCTGACAGGACACCTGGAAGCCTGAAAGTTGGCCTGAAAGGGCCATCTGTGCTTAAGGCATGATATAAATGACAGCTCATCCACTTCTGAAGTGTCACTGAGCACTTCCCATTCATTGCACCAGTTTCTGAAATAAGTCAGGAAGGAAGAGATGTTTGTAAAAGATTTTTTTTTTACCCCATACTCAAAGAACCAGTGACAGCTATTGTTATTATTGGAGTTAGTTCTTTTTGGTAGACCTTAGAAAAAAATCTGACAGTCCTAGAAAAGCATCAATACGACCGTGTACTTTTCAGACCTTTATATTGTAAACTACAGTCTATGATTGTGCCTTTTCAGCTTTCACAGATAAATACTTTTAATTTACAGGAAAAAAGGTGTAAATGTTAAATTCTGTATATTTGCTTATATGAAAATAATATAAGGGCTCTTATTTCATCCGTTAGAAAAGTGAGGTTTATACGGCTTACAAGATTTTCTCTAGGGACAATACCACGCCAAGTAGTGGGAAAAAGGGCAGAACAAGGACATAAAAGTATAGCTATGCAAACACTATGGATTATGAGTGCTTTTGGTTCCCAAATTTTTTGCTTTTCTCTGTTCTGCTTTCAGCTGGTTACTGATTTACTCTGCAAATTTATCCACTTCTCTGTACAGTTCAGTTAACAGATAGGTTTTGTGACTTACTTAACCAATATGGTCTAATAATCTATGTATATCTATTAATAAATGAAGTCTTTAGAAATTCAAATACAAAGGTATCATACTTTGCCTCTGAATTTGTTCAGTATTATTTAAATCTAATTCTCAGGTGCCTATGAAAAGGAAACTAGCACTATTACTTTCTCTTATGTATGTGAATGAGGAATAAAAGTAATTATTAATCTGTGATATAAAAATATAACACATATTCCCAGGTACCTCTAGTCTCTTCTTTGTTTGGAATATAGCACTTTGCATTTCCTTAATGAAATACTCTTCTTATGATGAAGCTATACTGAAACTTTTAAGCTTACGTCTCTTACCTCATCAGGAAGTGTATCATTTCTTTGCCCATGGCAGTCATATTCAAAATATGATCTCATGGCCTTCAAATAGTACCTCAAAAAAAGTCACAATTTCAAACTGTTTTCATAGAATTATAGTGTCATTGAAAGTTTTGGGTTGGAAGGGGCCTCCGAAGATCACCTAATTCTAACTTCCCTTCATGGGCAGGGCCACTTTCCATTAGACCAGGCAGCTCAGAGCCCCATCCAGCCTAACCCTGAACACCTGTAATGACAGGCCATCCACAGCTTCTCTGAGCAACCTGTTACAGTGTCTCAACACCCTTGTAAAAAAAATTTCTTCCTTATGTCTAATCTACATCTATCCATTTCAGTTTAAAACCTTTGTGCCTTGCCCTAGCACTATAGATATTGGTAAAAAGTCTTGGTCTTTATCTTAGGCCCCTTTCAAGAATTGAAAGCCTGCAATAAGGTCCTCAATGGAGCCTTCTCTTCTCCAGGATGGAAAACCCCAATCCTCTGAACCTTTCTTCATAGGAGAGATATTCCAGCCCTCTGATCATTTTCATGGCTCTCCCCTGGACCTGTTCTAATGGTTTTGTCCCTTTCTTGTGCTGGGAATTCCACAGATGGATACAGCACTCTAAGTGGTGTCTCACAAGAGCAGAGTAGAGGCGCAGAATCACCTCCCTCACCCTGCTGGCCACAGNAGCAACCTGTTACAGTGTCTCAACACCCTTGTAAAAAAAATTTCTTCCTTATGTCTAATCTACATCTATCCATTTCAGTTTAAAACCTTTGTGCCTTGCCCTAGCACTATAGATATTGGTAAAAAGTCTTGGTCTTTATCTTAGGCCCCTTTCAAGAATTGAAAGCCTGCAATAAGGTCCTCAATGGAGCCTTCTCTTCTCCAGGATGGAAAACCCCAATCCTCTGAACCTTTCTTCATAGGAGAGATATTCCAGCCCTCTGATCATTTTCATGGCTCTCCCCTGGACCTGCTCTAATGGTTTTGTCCCTTTCTTGTGCTGGGAATTCCACAGATGGATACAGCACTCTAAGTGGTGTCTCACAAGAGCAGAGTAGAGGCGCAGAATCACCTCCCTCACCCTGCTGGCCACAGATCTTTTGATGCAGACCGTGGTACAATTCAATTTCTGGGCTGAAAGGCCACGTTGCCAGCTCATGTTCAATATTTCATCTGCCAGTATCCTCCAGCATTTCTTGACAGGCTGCTCTCAATCTCTCTATCCTCTAGACTGTATTGATACCAGGGATTGCTTCAGCCCAGATGCAGGACCTTTCAGTGAGCTTTGTTGAACTTCCTGAGTTTTGCATGCACCTGGCTCTCAAGCCTGTGAAGGTCCCTCTAGATGGCATCACTTCCCTCCAGCATGACAAGCACACTATTGTGTCATCTGAAAGCTTGCTGAAGGTGCCCTCAATCCTTTTGTTGATGTCATTGATGAAGATAATACTATTGAATGCGTTTGGACACATTGAGATATTTTAATGCTCATTCAGATAGAATTTCAGCAAAACCCTTAATACTGTCTCCCATGGCATTCTCCTGGAGAAGCTGGCTTGGACAGACACTCTTTTCACTAGGTAATAAACTAGCTTGGATGACCAGGCCCAGACTAGTGGTGAATGGTAGTACATCAGGTTGGCAAACAGTCTCTCCTGAGGTTCCCCAAGGCTTAGTATTGGGGCCAGCCCTGTTTAATGTCTTTGCTGATGATCTGGATGAGGGGATCGAGTGCACCCTCAGTAAGTTCACAGATGATACTAAGTTGAATGGGAGTGTTGATCTGCTGGATGACAGGAAGAGCCCGCAGAGGGATCTGGACAGGCTGGATCAATGGGCAGAGGCCAGTGGTGTGAGGTTCAACAAGGTAAAGTGCTGGGTCCTGCACTTGGGTTACAACAATCCCACGCAGCACTAGAGGCTGCGGCAGAGTGGCTGGAAACCTGCCTGGTGGAAAAGGGCCTGGGAGTGTTGGTTAATAGCAGGCTGAACATGAGCCATCAGTGTGCCCAGGTGGCCAAGACAGCCAATGGCATCCTGGCCTGTATCAGCAATAGTCTGACCAGCAGGACCAGGGCAGTGATTGTCTACTTGTACTCTGACTCACTTCTTGATGAGGCCCCATCTCAAATCCTGTATTCAGTTCTGGGTCTCTCACTGCAAGAAGGCCATTGAGGTGCTGTAGAATGTCCAGAGAAGGGCAACTGAGCTGGGTGAAGGGTCTGAAGCACAAGTCCTGTGAAGAGAGGCTGAGGGAGCTGGGGTTGTTTAGCCTGGAGAAAAGAAGGCTCAGGGGTGACCTTTTCACTTTCTACAAGTCCCTGAAAGGAGTTTGTAGCCAGCCAGGAGTTTGTTGGGCTCTTCTCCTAGGCAACTAGCAACAGGACAAGAGGAAATGGCCTCAAGCTCTGTCATGGGAGGTTCAGGTTGGACATCAGGAAGAATTTCTTCCATGAAAGAGTGGTTAAGCATTGGAATGGGCTTCCCAGGGAGGTGTTGGAGTCCCTATCTCTGGAGGTGTTCAAGAAATGACTGGACGTGGCACTTAGTGTTAAGGTCTAGTTGACAAGGTGGTGACCAATCAAAGGTTGGATTTGATGATTTTAGGTATCTTTTCCAATCTAGGTGATTCTGTGATTCTGTAATTTGAAATTGGAAAAAAGCTGCACCTGTGGTTAGTGCTGGATTTGTTGATTTATTATACTCTGTGAAAATTAGAACTGACATGCAGGTTTTACAGTGATCTTTATATGGTCTGTTTTATCTTTTTACACCTGTTTGGGTGCATGAATGAAGGTTTCTGTACATCCCACTGCATTTGGAAAAGGTTTATTCTAATTTGCTTGCATTTTGCAATGAAAAAATATCTTACACGAGTTTATATTAATTAATCTTTGTACTAATCTTGCTTAACTTTAATAAATATTATCATAATAACCATATTAGTGCTAACATAATGAAATGCTTCACTGCATTACTGTTGTCTATGGAGCAAACACTGTAAGATGCAAAGGAATGTAACATCATCTATTTTTTATATGGTGCCTAGAAGTGCACAGCACAGGAATCAAAAAAACATTCAGGATAAGTATCTTACGTGATGCTTTCCTAAGTAAAATGACAGTTAAATATATATCAAGGGTGGGAATAAAGATGAACAAAAATTGAACCAAGGTAAAATAAGTAAAATTATCTCATGGTTGAGTTCGAAGGCCACATCATTTACGCTGACAACCTAATAATAAAGGTGATTTCTACCAGCTGCAGTTAGATATCTAGAAAGCTTTATTAGTGATTTCAGTTCCTGGCTTTACAGGAGTTAGGGTGGGAAGAGAGAAAATACTTGGTTGTAGTTTCCAGAAGAATAAAGGTGACATGCATTCCAATACCTTCCTTAATTTTATCACTAGAAGGTATGCAAACTGCTGCATCATCACAAGAAACTGCTTTTTAAAAAAATAAACAAACAAATAAAAAAATCTGAGTATATCTTTAGGGGAAGTCTTCCAAAGTGCCTAACCACAGAATCCCCATCTGGTACATCACAGGTGTTCTGTGAGTAAAATGAGGATTTCATTATCTAGGACAGCCTCTACAGTATATTTCACAAAATCCAAAATTAGTTGCATTTTACCATATGTGTTTGATTTTTCTTGGTTTTACTAGCATAGAGTATTAAAAGTAAGTAAACACAGTGTGAGATGGGAACTTGCAACTGCATTAATATAGAAGAAGTTTTTGGACTTGTGTTTAATCCTACTGGTACATGTACATTCAGAGCATTTTGCCACGAGTGTTTAAACGAGAGTTTAGGGAAACGAAAAGATTCTTCCTCATGAAAATTGAAGATTTTTTTTCCATGCACAAGTAAATAAACTTCATCCGATCCTATTTCCTAATATACTTTGCTGCATTGCATTGTTCTTGTAATGTCTTATGGGTTTTTTAATAGCAGATATTGAAATATTGAATCTTTTCAGAACTCTAGACTGAGTATTATTTCCATAGCTCTTGCACCCCTGAGCACACTTACGTTATTGTTAGGTTCACAGAAAATTGATTCTCAGTACAATACTTATCTAAAAGATACTATATACAATTTCTCTCTTGAGCACTCTGAAGGAATACATTCCATATTGCCACAATGTAACATAGTTTTTAACTTTTCCTTTAAGAAATAAGAGCAAATAAGGAACCAATGATTTTGCTGTATCAAGCTTTTTTCCCCATCACTTAAACAGCCACCATCATTTCCTGCTAAATTTTTCACTGAAATGTTCTCTTTCCCCATTTGAAGCATCATTCCTAACCTCGACCTTCAGGTGCTGTACAACCAAAAATGCCCTGAAATTTCCTCAGGTGAGCTTTGTTAGACTAAGGATGTTTTAGGCTTTGTTAGCCTCAGACAGGCTTTTATTGCATCACGTTACAGCTTTAGCCTAATTTTTCTGTAATGTATACAACTTTTACACATAGATCTATAACTTTGATCATGCTCTTTTGAGATAGCAACGTGCCTTATTCATAAGCTCATTTTTCTTGAGTAACACGGATTCATTCTGAAAAGAAAACATGAATTTCAGATCACGTTGGATCAATATGATTTCCCTGATATAAGAATACCCTCAAAATTTATACCCTGGTAGGAAAACAGCTTAATAAAATAACTCTGTTTTATTAATATCATTATTAACCCAGATCAGAAGAAAAGCTCTAAGACAACAGCTCTGAAAGCATTTGTTGAGCTTTTACTCAATCAAACTTTGCTATCTTGAATCTTCAAGGATTTATTTAGCCATAGTTTCCAAGAAATTTAATAGATTTTTTTAAGTAATTTATTTCAAAACTTAACTCTGATGAACATCTTTCTGGACAGTCAGCAGAGCAGCATCCTATACAACTTCATTTCTCATGAAAGTTGAATTTTAGATTATTTTTGATGAAGGAGAAGGAGCTAATGGTGAAGTCACTGTCCACCATAAAAAAGCTGTAAGATAATGCACTTGCCCAGGAAGTGTGAGATAGATCATTCCCGTTCCACGTCATTCACAACATGAGGGGGACTGAAACTAAAATGTCCGAGGACGTTTTGTAAAAGCTGATTACTTAAATTCCTGGGTAAGTATTCTCAGAAGTAGGCTGCTTTTTTAAAAAAATATCTTCAACAGAGATATGAATGGCACCACACTGGTGGTTTTGAGATTTTTAAAAATTTTTGAAATTATTTTGACTGCAAAGTTTTGAGCTTTGAGCTTTGATTTATCAATATCTTAATATGCCATGTGAGTTTAGAATATACTTTAGAATATACTTGCCTGATTATATTCTTCCAGGGACTGTCCAAGCAGTTAAATATGAAATATGCAAGCAGGCATTCAGCCCAGACAGGACAGCGATGAGAGATGCAGTTTTCATTTCACAGTGATATAGGCAGTTATATTTGTTTTCTTGTGAAACAGTCTGCTAGGGGATCTTGAGAATGTGAGTGGATTGGTAGAGTTTTAATGAGACTGAGGTAAAATGGATGTACTGAAGTTACAAACTAGGCACTTAGATGTTCTTTCAGATCTCGCTCTAGAACTGCCAGAACTGCACCAAAATGAAATATACCAAGGAAAACTTTCCCAATCACAAAGACTGACTAAAAAAGAATACAGAAGTAGCAGTATTTACAATAGTTTGCATGAATTTCCAAAATTGACATAATCTCTTAATAGATAGTAAGTGCCATTTTCACTTGTCATGATGTGTTAGAGAAATCAGGTTCTTATTTATTTGGAGTTTTATTTGGTTTGGGGGGTTTTGGTTTTTTAAATAATTGTAGATATTCAGCTGCTGTAATTCTACAGAATCCACTGAAAATTTGCTAAATATTAGATGTTAGCCTGATAGATACATTTTTGTCAATAGTGTGTGAGACTTTAAAGTGTAACCAAGGGGAAGAAATAGGAATTAAGTAAAATAGAAAGTCAGTTCCATTATTTTCATTATGTGATCTGGCTGAGTAAAATTGGACTGGAGCTCATACCTTGCCCCAGAACAACAATTTCATTCCTTGTGCTGAATGAAATGCCTGCTGAGCTAAGTTTCTATTACTGTAGCCATGGCAATTCCTGTTTCAATGATCCAGCAAAATGGAATTTTCTCCTAAATACAAACTCTCTAGAGAAAATAAGCAATTAAACAACAACAGAAGCAATAGAATATTTATACTGTCTATTATAATTACATCTAAATTGTCTAGTTTCTTCTTTGATAAAATCCACCTGTGAATATGTCTTTCTGTGAGATGTGGAAAGCAGCATTACATACAAAGTAAATACCATAATGATCACCAGAAACAGTCAGACTGATAACTCATGGTCACTCTAAACCTGACGGGGTCATAAGAATCAAGGATCTCAGATGTGAACATCGTGTCAACATGTCCTTATGCCTGTATTAGCATAACCTTGGCATTACTAGATCTGTCCTAGAAAGGTTGCTATGATACACAGTGATCCACATTTTACATGAAAAGAGAAATTGATCATTAATTAGAAAAATTGACAGAAAGTTATAATTTTGCATAACCTGTTACGATAATGTAAGACCAAATCTAATCTCACATATAACAAAAAATTCATTGGTTTTGGCAGGATTTGAGTCAGGGCCCAATTGTGGTTTAAATTCTAAAAAGTATTTAGCTGATGAAGTTGCCCACTCATGTACCAAATACATTTTTTTTAGAATTGGAAACAGGTATGTTTTTTCATGAGCACAGAATCAACAGAACTGTACAGTCTTCCATCGCACTCATCCATCTTCACAACCTTACAGTGAACAGTCAGAAAAAACCCCAGCACAGCACTTTGGAAGAAAAATTATTGTCTTTTACAAAACATATCTAGTAGGTCTATGTTGAAAGAAGTAGATGAGATACACTCAAATGTACATAGAATGTTTGTGGCATCAATGCATTCTTCTAATTAATAAATTGTACTTTAAGGAATTGCACTTCTGCATCATTGGTGCTTTCCAGTCTTCAATGTGTTGAGTGCAGTTGGAAATAAGTGTTTTCACCACTTTCAAACAAATTATTTTCTCCCTTAATATTTGTCAACTAAAGTCACAGAAAATTAGCTTAACTTTAAACTTAGCTTAACATTTAAACATATAAAAACCTAAATTATGATTTTTTTTTTCAATTTTTACAGGAATTTTACAGTTGTTAATTCAAAAATCATTGTTGTCACTATACGACCTGAGCCTAAAACTACAGATTCTTTCCTGGAGATAGAACTGGCCCATCTGTCTAATGTAAGTATGAGGATAATTGATATGCTTTTACAAGAGTATTTGCCAGAGCGTATGAGAGGAAAGAAGTGGTGTTGTTTTAAATATCAGGTAATAAAATGTGGTTTGACTTCTAAAAATTAAGCCCAGGAATAGTGTAACAATCTTTGAAAAGAATGTGTACTTGTTTCATGAATGCGTATAAACAAAACAAAACTAACTGTTGTTTTGTGAATGTTGAGGGTTTTTGTTAAACAGCAATTTCTACTGAAGAGTTTCCACTAAATGCTTTCATGGTTACAATTGAAAATGTATTATTGTACTGACTGCTTAACCTTTTGTTCCCTGCATAGGTCATAGAGCTACAATAGTTCTTTAGGCCCTTCTTTTCTTTCATTATTTTACAGAAGCCAGTTTTTACTTAACCCATTGTAGCAGACTACAAAAATGCTGTGGTTTCAATATAGCTTACAGTCGTTATAAATGTTTGGGATTTTTTGTGCAACCATTTAAATTCTATACTTTCTAGGCTTTAATCTCACATTAAAAAGGTTATAAATATGAAAAAAAAAGGATTTTATTTCCAATTATATGAAGAATATTAATATTTTTTTCTTTCTGTTTTCAGCAGTCTCCCTGTGCTCCCAGGGAGAATAAAATATATCTTTTGTGGAAAATTTTTGTCATATACAATATTGGGAAAAAAATGTTAAATATCAAGCATGGGGGTAATTTATGTGAAGGCACAATATATAAACTCTCTCTGTTTATGTTATTAAGAGCCAGAGTTTGCTTTGAATAAAGTCATAAAGAGTCAGTCAGAAGAGACAGTTACTCAAGCTTTCGAAAATAGTATTGTTATGCAAGAATCTTTAAAGCTGCAATTTTTAAGTTATAAACAGTTATTCAAGTGGTCATATAGATACAATTCAGCTGGAGAAGTTCCAAATATTTCAGTCAGTAGAAAAATTGAATTAGTGAGTCTGGGCAAAAGTATGAAGAAGACTTTTTGAACTCTAGATCTTTCCTTCACTTTTTACTCAAGGTTAGAAGAAACTGTTTTGCCATCAGTGGTCATTATGACCTGCCATTCAGTTCCCAGAAAAATGCCAATGCAAAGAACATCTCGGTGGAAGTTTGGCAGAAAAAAGGAACAGAGGAACATAGACTAAGCTGACTCCTTACCTTTCAATAACATTAAAAGTGTATTGATGAAGAATTGTGTCGATTTGGGGTTTTATGGTTCTCTGTTTCATTTTATTTATAAGAAGGTTTAGGACATATAGATTTCATTTTCTGTTTTGTTTTATTTTCTTTCAAACCTAAATTACATTGTATATATTAGGAGAAAATATCAATCTTTAACATAAATTTTGTTTTTGTCAGATATTTCACTAAAAATATTACGAAGTATTTGCTGATGTAAACACAAATTAATCCTATATATCAAGGAAAAAATCAATCATCTTTGAAACAGAATACTTGTTTTGACTTTACTAAGATCATTATTAGGAAGAATTTACAGTAATTTTCAAAGCTAGATTTTATAATCTATTATTTTAACAATGATTGGGGTGCTACTTACACAAATTGTGGAATATGACATTTATGTTTTGAAACTGAAAACACTACTTGCAAAAGTAGCAGGTAAGGTGGCACGTGGGTTAGCAGGTAAAAAAAAAAAATCTCATTAATTTGGTCACAGGCAAGTAGAGAAGTTTTAAAATTATATAAGAAAATAATACTAGTAAGCAATGTATCAGCATTGAAAGTATTTCTAGACCAAACACAAGCTAATAAAACAAGCACAACACATGCAAGACTAGACTAATAAAAGCTTGAACTGCTAACCTCAGAAGCTGAGATTCTACAAAATTCTTAGAGAGGGATTTTTTTTTTTCATCTTTTCCTTTTTTAATCAGTCCCTTTGATTAATTTACAGAGCAAGTTTTTGCCAAGTTTGAAAATCTTGGAAATTAAACTTCATTGTTACAGGAGATCAGATTAGAGACACTGATTGTCACCTTGCTTTGGCAACCTTTCAGTAACAGAATATTAATTAATGTTGTATGAGGTCATGTCTTGACAAAGCAAAAAGATAGTAACCTTGCCAATACATATCAGGGCATTTATCTATTTTTGGTTCGATTTTTGTCCTATAATATAATCCAAAGAAGCATCAAGTGCTTGGATCAAATTTTCATACATACTATATTTCTGTAGAATCTCAATCCACCTGAATATACTAGTTGGATTGGCAGATACAATGACAATATATTGCTCTAGAAAAACTGTGAACACAAATCAGTTATATAATTTTAATATCTTTAAACATTTAGTCATTTGTGTTCAAGACTTAGTCTTCATAATGTAACTTTGGTTTAAAGAAATAAGGCTGTAGAGATGCACAGAAATATTATTTTGTAAGTTTGAGTATTCCTTTAGACTGAATCTAATTCTAATCTTCTTTTCTAAGATTTTCTCAGCTGAAAACAAGGATTTATTCTACTATAATATATTCCCATTGAACAAGCTTTATGTACATACAGCTAGATAAAACTATTGTTAATATATCCTTAATATTTGGACATTATATATTAATGGCTCACAGATTAAATGTTATGTCAGTTAAATAGATTAATTGTTAAACAGAAAAGAAAATATATTCTCTTTCATCTGATTTCTTTTAACGTCTCTGTGTTATATTTGTTCTTTTCAAACCTTTGTTCTTGCAAATGTTGTTCATTAATTCAGAACAGTTTATCTGCAAATTGATTAAATGACATTATTTTAAGCATTTTGTAGAGCAAAATAGTTTTTTGCCTACTAGTATATAGGAGTATATCCACACATTTATTCTTTTATCTCCTTATCTACTGACCAAATTAAGTAGATAAGAGATAACGAAATAAAGATGGGTAAATGGATCATTTAAAAAGAGTTAGTATGGCTAATTAAAATCAGGCTGAAAATACCAATTTGTTCAAAATTTATAATAATTTCTTCATTTCATATCAAAACTATCCAGTTTATTAATAAAACTGGAGGATTATCTTTTGGAGGAAGTGCAAACCACAAGTACATGTGCTGTTTGAAATATATTGCATGGTATTTGGGTTTGTAGATAAATACAAATATAACAGAGAGCTGACCAGAGTGGAATGTGGGTTGCAACGCATCTCTGCTCAGTTGGTTAGAGCATTGTGCTAGTAACAAATAGCACCAAGGTTGTGGGTTCAATTCCCACATGGTCATTCACTGAAGAGTTGGGCTTGATGATCCTTGTGGATCCCTTTCAATTCAGAATATTCTGTGATCTGTGATTTAGAGAACATGATATTTGGTCTTGTAAACTGTGAACATGTGGATAAATATGGCCTCATTTTTCCAGCAGTTTGATTCAAGGGACACCAAAGCAATCTTTTCTAAAAAATGCACAACTCAAACAGAATCCTATTTGCTCTAGAGAGAATATGAACTCTCACCTTCTAACAGCACAGAAGTTTACTCCAGGGCCACTAGATAACGAGCCAGCAGTAGCACAGGACATGAAGCTTTCAATGAGACTGAAAACCCTGGCTACAAAAGCCAGTTGGCACTGTGCTGGATAGCTGTCAAAATTGCCAATCACATCTCAAAAGTTCAGTTTTATATGCGAGACAGAGATACATACACATACACACACACACATACACACACACGCCCATTTTCAAGATATCCAAGTAATGTACTGTAGTGTATAAATCAATGCTACAGCAGTTGTAAACACTAACAAACACAGTAGCTCCTTCCTTAGCTGCAGCTGAGTAATTAGCTGGTAAGAGCACTGCCCTGACAGAGAGCCATGGCTGTTGGAGGCAGCTCTATGACAGCACTGCAACGTTGCCAAGAGGTATCCCAGAAAGGCTGTGAAAAAGGGAGAAACAGATTAAAGGCAAAGAAGCAAATACAGAAACAAGCTCTCTGTGGTCCTTGCAGTGCTTGAAGGGTATTTGATCAGGTATCAAAAGAGGAAGAAGTTCTGAAAGGGTGCTGTGCCCCTGTAAGCTGCAACTTCTGATGGAACAAACCTTCACACAAGACGTTCTTGAGGAACAGGAGTAATATTTATCCTGCTTCCCATGTTTCTGCCTAATCTCTCATTAGTGACTGCAATGGCCAAACAAACGCTTTCTTTTAATTTGAATTAATTTCAATGAGAGCAAAGTGTATGATCTGTCAGCAATTTTATCAGGTTTCAGTTTTCTGCAAAGGCTTTTATTTCCTTCTATTTTGTAGATTTCTTTATAACGGTCATTTTTTATGAAAGTGTTTTTGTATTCATTCTATCTGCACCGTGGGAATAGCAAGCATAAATTGTATGATGTCCAGTGCTAGGAAAGACAAGTCTTAGGTCTGAGAGATGCAAAGCCTTAATATGATGCAGCTAGAGAAGTACTTTTTAATATGCATACAGCCGTATCAGATTTCAAGTAGAACTTCTTCACCCAGACTTAGGATACAAATTAATACTCTTTGTAAAATTACATTTTAAAGAAAATTTAATTCTGTGCTGATATTCTTTTGTTCTTAATTCTTATCCTCCTATCTCTTTGTCCATCAATGTATCTGAAAACTCCTGGCAAGTGATGCAGGACCTGGTCGCCGAATCTCAACCGCCCTGTTATCCACTGCTTTGTCCTGTGCCCTCTTCCCCTTCCTCTTCTTTATATTATAAATACTTCAGGAGATGGAGCATCCTTTATTTATGTTTGTAGAGTGCTATGTAAATATAAAGTGCCATAAGTATATGTTGATTTTAAATATTTATACTCTACTCATAAAATTCAATGCAGTCAGCAAAATACTGAAGTAGAGGTTCAAAAATTCCCTAAATGCCTCTCTCACAAGAACCTCCAGAAGGACCTTTTTTATCTTTGACAACGATGTAGATAGAATAATTTAAATATTTAATAGATTTTTTTACTTTACAGGTTGCCATGTTTTTCTATAAATAGATCACTTTTGAGAATAAACTATTAAGGTGTGCTTTGTTTATATGAAAGTACCTTTGTGTCTACTGCATCTACAATCTTCACTAGCACTGACATCCAAAAATAGTGAATTCCACCTGTTTCTTCAAATAATTTATGATTTTTAAAAAATATTTTTTATTCTATATTTTATATAATTTTTTTTATGTAGTTCTGACTCCTGGGAACATCTAATGCTTATGATGAACAAGAATATAGTTTAGCAGTTTTAATTACTTCTAAGTCAATCTGAGTGAATTTTAATTTTATCCCAACTCTTCCTAGGCAGCAAAATAAACATGAATAATTATGTAGATTTTTCAATTTCCCAAAAATTTCTCCATAATTCATTGATTTGTAATAAAAACTTAGATTCCCATTCTGTTCTAAATCAAATCAGAAGTCTTCCACTGACTTTGAAGAGATGGGAGCCCGTATTGTAAAGCTCAACCACAAACAAAAAAAAAAGATATTTTGAGCAAAAAACTCTGCTGATTTAGGACCTTACTGACAAAACCTTTGGACATTGAATGTGAGGTCTGTGAATCTGAAATCCCAGCCTCAAGACATTTTGCCCAACATATGCTTAAATTTTTTAAAGCCTTTGCCGATTTTGACATCCAGGCTCCTAAAGGAGCCTAAAGTTCTTCCTCTAAACATACCAGAAATGTTCAGTTAAGTCTCTTAACAGATAAACTATTATCTCATATTTTACTTCCACTAGGACATACCAAATAGACAACTTTATGCTTTCCTTATCTAAGCAGAGACTGCACATATACTCTGCTCTGAGGTTCAAGTGCCTTCAAAATACCCTATAAGAATTAACCTTAAGCTTTTGCCATTTCGGTGGCACCAATTCATCAGAGTATGAGGATGATCTTGTAGGAGGAGACCCAAATAAATTTTTAGGTCAAGCATGACAAATATTTTTGCATACGGGTAACTAATAGGTCTGTTTGTTTTCTTCTTAGGGCACATTGAATCCCTACTGTGTGCTGTGGGATGATTCAAGAATGTAAGTGACAGATGTTTGCTTCTATTGCTATAGCTCAAATCTTACAAAGTACCTAACAATATTTAAGTAGTTGGTCAGTAAACAAGTCGATACAAGGGCAGAGAAAGTGAACTTTGACAGAGTGGATGCACTGGATTCTCCAGTCACTTGGTGTCCTTTTTGCAGATATATAAACTGAAATATTACAATATCTCACCAGAAAGAGATTACTCACTTAGTAATTTGAATCTGCTTTTTCAAGATTAAAATGAGAATGGCTAAGAACTGTAGTTCCTTCATGGTAGTTGCTGGGCAACAAGCAAGTGGGTAAACGATGAGACAAATAACTAAGGAAGACTCCCATTTCTGTTACTGCCAGGAGAAATACAATTTTCAAGCGTGATCCCCACAGCAATCTTCATTTTAGTTGGTTCAAATTTTCATTTAAGTTTATTAAAATAATAGCTGTATACTAAGCAGTGAAATCTTACTATTAGTATTCTACATTTTTCAGTGTTTCCGTTCTATGGCAAAAAAGAGAAAATGTTGCTGTAAGAAAGCAAATTGGTAAAATCAGTTGTGGTTTAAAATGAATTCCGAGTTTGTGCAGTTGTTATTTGCTACATTAATCTTTCACAGTAAATCTCCCATTAAAGTCAAGGTGAACTTTGCATCGATGCAGATTAAGTGTTTCAAGAAGGATTCTTATATGGTTGCCATATTATTTTTTTAAAGGTAATGTACTTCTTATCCAGGTATATTATATATGTCTGATAATACAGATTCATCTACAGTGTTAGAAATTCCATGCCTGTGATTTTGTCAGTGCTTTTATCCTTGAGCTTGGATTTACATGAGCACACTGTTGGCTGAGAACAGCATTATAGTACAGAAATGTGAAACTTTGGACATGATATTAGAAATCTTTCCAGATACAAGTAGTACCATGGTCTGTGCCTCTGCAAAGGAATCATAATGCCACTATTTGCCGATAACGTCATAGTATTAAATTTCCGTGAAATCTGTGGAATGAAGTACATGAAAAGGCTTGATATTATGCATTCTTAGGAGCATATGGAATGCAAAAGATTTGGAATATGTTCTTTGTTTTCTCTGCACAATATTTTGCTTATACAGGAGTGGTATAGCGCTTTGTTTATAATTTTTTATATATGTTACTTTCAGTACTGTGTATTGAGAGCACATGTTCTGGTTTCAATAGCTGTTCTTCACTGTTCCAGTCAAGAATATCAAAGGTATATTTGAGTGGAATTAGACTACTAAAAAAAAACCCAACACCATGCTGCGTATTTAACTAATGTGATTAAAAGATTTTATTCAGGTATTTGGCATGAATGTGTGAAGTAGTTGCAAACAAATGCATTTTGTGCTTGCCACTCGTTTTACATTTCTCTTAGTATTTTTTATGGAGAAGTTCAGTGCTACATATGAGTACTGGTTTCAATATGCTTCAGAATCTGGATTGAAAAGTAAACTTGTGAAACCTCTAAAATTTACATAAAGCTTACATAAAATAGTCTGAGGTTTTTGGGGGAGAAACACGCTTTTGTGTTCTGAGGCATATCTTTTCTAGGCATATTATTTAATAGTAGCTATTGAATACGTTAGAAAATGTGAAGAATGGGGGTGTTCTTGGAGATGTGTCCATTTTTAAAAGTGATTTGAGCCCTGAAATATTCCCAATAAGATGTGATGCAGCAAGGTCTGCATGGACACCACTGTCACTTGTTTTGTACGTGTATGTGTGATATTTTATGAGAATGTGACATTATCTCTTATCAGAGTGTGCAATAGCAAGAGCAAACTTCTACTTTTTTCCTCCATCCCTTTAAAGACTATCTCTACTGTTAGCGTATTCAAAATTGATTTTCATATTTTTTATTATTTTGTTTCTTTTTTGTTTGGACTATTTTGTTTATTTGTATTTGTATTTAGTCAGGAATATTTCAGAATTTTTATTCTGACATTGTATGTTTTAAGTAATGAAAGCTCTATAATGCTGAGTCAGTTTCTATCATTCATAAATATAAACAAATAAATATGTAGAGGACTATACAATTGGTTAGGTGCTCATGATTAGGTTGGGTTCTTGGTGGCTTGGTTTTCTTTTATTTTTTCTACTTTTCCTAAGTCTCAGGAAGTAATTATCCTCACCAGCAGGCAACTGGATTTGATGGATTAATAGCCTAATTCACATTGCAAATCCTACAGAGCTGTGATGTACTCATGTCCTTCCAAACTGGATAATTTTTGCATAACCAGGACTTGGCAAGCATTTTGGAATAAACCCAACAAAAAGTAGTCTGCTTTAGTTGAGGGTGCTTAACTAATCAATAGTCAGTCAGGAGTCGGGTGTTTTAAATTAAGTGGTTTTCAGATGAAAACTGTGTTTGCTTTTATCATTGGTATCCAGCCAGTAGCAACCTCTGATGGGTTTTTCCACCTTTTTAGCCACTTCTCCCACACCTTTATCTGCATTGGAAATTCACATTTGGTAAATGATACTCCCTGCATTGATCTTGTCAGTTTAATACTTCTCCAGCAGCAAGGAAAGCTTTGTCTCTCTGGATTTTGGATATGCTTTTCAGGAGATTGATCAATGATTGCAGTTCCCTGACTTCCATCCTTGAAGAAAGTTCTGGATCTGTGAGCTGTTTAATCACACCAGATCATCAAACTTATTCTACTGCCATTGGTATCTGTGACAATTTGGTCATCCTAACTTTGGTAAAAGCAGTTTAATCCATTCTTTCTATGAGATTTAGTGATTCTTCCCTCTGATTATGTTTTACAAGGTTTTCCATTTATGAAGCTGGCAGCCTTGTGCCATTTCTGTAGGCATCTAGTCAAATGTGTGTACAATATGTCATGTATTAAACTCAATCCAGTAATGCAACATTTTATTTCATTTGATTATCCCAAAATATAGAGCACATCTTTCTGTGGTGATTGAAACTAGGCTTTTTGTATGATTTCTGGTGCTTCCTTTGATACTTCCGGCCTCCCTACACAAAGCTGGTAGCATCAGTCGTATGTAAGTAGTGATTTTCCCCCCCTCAGAAATGAGTGATAAATTCACCTACTCATTTCAGAAAATGTATTCCAAATGTTGCCTTCAGTAAAGTCTTAGTGTACTGAATGCTTCTCTGTCTTGTTCATAGGAAAATGCTTGGAATACTTGTGCTTAATATTCTAAGGAGAAACGATTCAGTTCCTTAAACCAACCAACCAAAAAATTCAGAAAGAGTTGGGCCTTTTCTGCTTTGCATTGTCTAGCATGAGCAAACATCCCAGCTGTCAGGAACTGTCTGTGATACTTTAGTTCAAGTGTCTCAGTCCACAACGAGAAGGAAAAAGAGTTGGTCAGGTATTAAGACTGATTTTCCTACCCCACAGAAGTGATTTTAAAGATTTTAAGATGAAACGAAACTTGAAAGCTTTTCTTTTGTCCTTCCTACCTTTCTGGAAAGGAAAACAAGACAGCAGGGAGACAGCAAAAACTGTCTCAACCAACAGTTGAGTCACCTGTCCTGGCTGTGCCTCCTCCCAGCCACCCAAGCACTCCCAGCCTCCTCACCAGCTTGGCAGCATGAAAAGCAGAAAAGGCCTTGGCTCTGTGTGAGCCCTTCTCAGCAATAACAAAAACATCTCTGTATTATCAACCCTGTGTTCAGTAGAAATCCAAAACATAACCCTGTACTAGCCACTGTGAAGACAATTAATTCTATCCCAGTCAAAAGGAGCACAATGGATGTCTAGCATGTATGAAAGTTCGGCCTGACAAAATCAGTTATATGTCTTAGAGGACCCAGCCCCTGGAATCTTGAACCAGGGTGCAGAATTCAAAACACAGTAAGAGGCTGGAAAGGTAAGTGCCACAGTACCGAATATTGGGAAGTACCACCCTCATACACAACCCTCAGCCAACACTGCTGCAGTGAGGGCATGGAAGGTGGGGTAGATGTGGTGGGCCACTGGGAGGATGTGGTATCTCACGTGGGAGTTTCCAGAGTCACCAACTGATTAGCAAAACAGTGCAGCTGGTGTTTGCTCTTTTAGAAATGTGTTGGACGTAATGTGGGCACATGTGTTCTCCACAGGACAGAGTAAGTTGTTGCTGGTGTGCTCCACATCTGTATGCAGTGCAACATGATATCTCACAGCGCTGGGTAAGGAAAGGGTTTTAGTATTCTGAAGCTCTTCTCTGCCAGTTGCTGCAGAAGGATGTTATAACAGTATGACAGCGTTTTATTTGACCATATGTGTGCTCATAATAGCTTGTGCCTGCTGACTATACAGTTGGAAGAAGTACAATGCAATTAGCTGAAATTTTTTAATATTGCAAGAATTTTGACCTGGTTCAGTCTTAGATTAGGCCAAGTGATATATCTGCTCTATTTTTCTCTCCTATTGCTGTGCAAGTTTACATTGGCAATGGTTTAGATTTTCTACCCTTAAGCTATATGAAAGTATGAATACCCATATATACAAAATGGCAAAATGCATACATTTATAGAACTCCGTGATTACACTCTAGACATATTTTAGCATCCTCCATTAAAGAGGGTTAAAAAAAGCTTACTTTTTTTTTCGTAATTATCCCCATAAGCTTTTAATTATTTTCCTCCCATTGTTCCTGGATACAAGTCTGGGGAATTAGTCCATAAAGGAATTCTTCAATACAAATAAAGAAGAGTCTACCAGCTAACTGTGATTTTCTGCAACTCAGCTTTACCATATAAACTTGCATGCCTGCCAACAAACAACTTTTGTATTTTGTTGCCTGGAGGTAAAATTGACAGGGAACACTGATCTGCTATGTCTCTCCTCTCTACTTTGATTTTTAAAACTAGCACAATGGACCACTAAAATTGGGTTTTTTTTTTTCCTAGCCTTGCAAACCTTTGAAAATATGTTAAAGAAGACTCTTGATAGCTTTTGTCAAATATGTCAAGCTAATCATCAAATCATTAGAATATCCTAAGTCAGAATTTTCTTCTGTAAATATGAATAGTGGCCTCTCCTTACTTTATATCACTTCACAGTCATATTGCTTTTGACCCCAGAAAGATACTGAGGAAATTGAATTACAGTAAGTGTAGTTTGGCGGTGCATGCCAGCTAAAGCTTTGCTTCTTCTATTGACTGCAGTCAGTCTTGTTGGTCCAGCTTTACAGTCAGACTTTACTTCTGGCACCTTTTTCAAGGCAGAAAATTCTCTTTCCATGTTAGTTTCTATGCTTATGTTCATTAATAAACTTAAAAGATAAATGCCTTCTGCAATGCCTATTTGTATGAAGAACTTTCCATAGTGGAACCTGTGTAATAGCACACTACACTTTCTTTTGTTCCTGATAGTCCTGCCTAAAGACTTGGGAGACTTTACAGAATCATGTTCTTTTCTTTAAAACAGTACGGAATGAAAAACCTGATCCAAACTCCTTTGCAGACAACTAAAAGGCTTTGACTGACTTGAATCAGATCAGATCAAGTGGCAAACCATGCAAGCCATGCAAGACCTAAATTTAATATTTTTAAATTCACAAACTTCTAAGATTATACTGTAATGCAGAAAATTAATTCTGAAATATTGTACAATATAAATGGAGTTTCTTTATATTGAAAAAGAGTCAGACAAAAATTTTCTTTGCTTAAGTCATACACAAAATGAATCAGTATATATGGGAGGAATTTATAATTTAGTACTTTTTTTTGTAACACTGCTCTTCACTAACACCTACACAGCCGTGAACAGAGCTTACATGGCCTGCTGAGACTTATAACAAAAAAAGGAAATCAAATTAATTCCTACTAATAAGTTCACTTTCTTTTTAATTTTTTCTGGGCGATTAATCAACTCCATTTGTTGAGCACTCAATTGCTATTTATTGCTGTTATGTAAATGTAGATTTTCACAAACTAAAAATAGTGGTTTCTTGTAATATCAGGCAATTAAAATTCTGAAATGTAACTAAAAAGAACCAGTGATTGTATCTTCATAACCGAATTTAAAGATTATAATTGGACTTTTGACAGATTTTTAGTGTACAATGAGGACAAAAGATATTTGAGCAGTTTGAATAAACTTCACTACAGAAAAAAATCAGTCATGATTTGGTCTTGTATCTAGGTTTCCAGAAAAATTCATTGATCTAACTAAGTCAAATAAAATGCAGTTGTTGTCTTCTCTTATAAAACCTCAAAGAAATGCAACAGATAGGATCTGGAAATCCAGCATGGTGCTGGCCTTGGGCTGACATATAGGAGAAAACAATGTTTAACAAATAGAATACGGCTCCCAAAAGTACAAAATAGCACAATTGCAACTGCAAAAGTTTAGCAACCTTTCTCATTTATATCATGTACCTCTTAAAGGTTTTTACACCTGTAAATTTAAAGGCAATTTAACACAGAGGTTCATACCATCCTCTCTGGCTTACAGGTAGGGGAAACTAGAGCATGATGAAAGCAAAGCTGTTCATCCAAGGTCGCTCATTAAACCCTGGTAGAGTTAGAGTTCCAAATTCCTGAGTTTAAATAGTTTTATAGTGATATTTCTCTTTTTTTTTTTTTTCTCATTCATTCTGATGATCTCATGACTGTTGTCTGTTTTGGAGAATTTAGCTCTGTTTATCCAACAGAAGTAGTGCAGAAGCACTAAAGGTCCTTGTATTATACTATCCTTAAATAATAATAAAATCTACTTGTGCCACCAAAGAAGTTGAATAATCTGGGGAATATTTGCTTGTCCATGTGAGAAGAGCTGTGCACCTATTCCTCTGAAAATAGGAGTACAGGTCATGCACATATAATTGCTTGTAACTAAATCACATTATTTGTTACTTTTAAATTTATTTGCAGCCAGTAAAAAAAAACAAACAAACAAAAAACAACCAAAACAGAACTGCAACTGGTATAAATATAGCTAGTTTTAGTAATATGATAAGGAGAATATAATATAATGTAATGTTATATTATTATATTATATCATATCATGTCATCTCATCTCATATCATATTATATTTAACATAACATAATGTATTTGTTAGCACTTGCAGAGTGTAGGTTTGCTTATCTTTACTTGAAAACGTGTAGATCTAATTCTCCTCAATTAATAAGTATGCCCTCTGATAAATCGAACATCATATAATTTAGTGAAGTCTTCTCTGTCTTACTACAAGAAGAGTTTTTTGGCAAAATGATCTTAAATAAATATTTGAAATTGTGTTTTTAAATGCATCTTAGAGGTCATCTTCCAACTCCATCAGCTGATCTTGTATTGCCAACATTGAAATTATATCTCTGCCTGATAAAACTTGTAAAACTACATCAAAACCAGTCAAACACATGTCCAGTGTAAATCTGCCGTACGTCTCAATCTCAATCGCTAGCACAAACATACACGTTCTAATGCTGTATCAGCATCTCACTGACCTCTCAGCTGTCTTTAACCCTAAATTAATCTTTTGCTGAATCTCTGCACCGGAGTTGAATAAGATGAGCAGATTCAGTTAAATCTCTTCCTGGACCAGTCACTAGAGGGAAGCAAAGACCTTCACGTGCCTCTTCATGACGTCAATCAATGCGTATGTCCTCACCGACAAAATCGGGTCAGTATTCAATCTAAAAATTTTAAAAATGCTTATTTGGGGAAAAATAACCCTTTGGAAAAGGAAACAAACAAACAAACAAAATATGTCTCTCTATGGTTTATTTCCAGAGGCCGTTGTCATTAAAATATAGAGTTATTTTTATGAGTCATGTTTTCAGAATTTGAATCTAGACAAGAAATTCAGTGCAGAGTGGATATAGAAGACAGGTTTAAGACTTTCAGGCTTTGAATCATCCCAATATTCAGAAAAATACATTGAAATATTAGTAAAATGGTAGCTATGCACTTGCATCTTGTTGGAAAACCCAAGATAAAATATACCATTTTCTTGATATCTTTCTGTTGAGTCTCCCTTAGTTGTCCATGCTTCCATCTCATATGTTTTTTCTGTGGTACTTAAAATCTCATACCGCATAAGCAGTTTTTCGGTGTATACCAGGTAAACAGATCAAGAGAATATCAAGTCATTAAATGAGACTACTCCATCACGCACTCTGTCTCAGCACAGAGAAAGCATAACATGTGTTTATATCAACTCATATTTATCTCACAGTTTATGGCAGATTATACACGGAGTAGGTTTACCATATACTATATTTTTACTGTAGTAATTCAACCCTGTTCTACTTAGTGAGAATGCAACTCAACTTACCATTCTCTCCTATGAGCTAGGCTGGTTTAATTCCTTTAAAACAGAAACACTCGAGGCCAACGTTGCATTTGATAAAAAGCGACATTTGATTAAAGGAATATATCTGATATGAATTGAATTAGCCATAAAACTGAAATGACCAGAAACAAGGAGAAAAATAATGTTTGAGGGTTTATCACTTAAAATTCTAAATTATTTAAAGATTGCAGTGACAATATTTGTATAACTTATCACTTAATTTGAATAGGAGATCTTTTATTAAGCTTAAGCTATGCAGGGTGGCCAGACCTTAATGAGAATAATACAAATGTGTATCAGGATTTAAGCGAGTTTAAATGGAAGGTAATATGCTAGATGAAGAGCTCCAAGCAAAGCAATTTCACAAAAAAAAACCAAAACTGTTGTGTTGAATAGCTGCTAGATTATGGCTAAATAGATTTTGAGCTGAAAGCATGGTGTATTTGTGATGGTTTTTTAATGTCATCGTCATCCTCTCTGATAATGTTGAATAAGAGAGATTTCTTGTATAGCTAGTTAACTAAATGTAATATACATATGCATTCAAGTGCATGTGCTCGGGATAACATTTTGCAATCGTGCTATTATTGAAAGTAATGGAGTATATAATATAATTCTAAATTTCACAGGCTATAGTTATGATTCTTGATGCTGCGTGTTATCCTAATGATGCAATTTCTAGTGGTTGTCTTTTCTGTTCTATCTACCCGTAACTATGGAAGCAAAGCAAAATATCTCTGCATATAGCATCAAAATGCAATCATGTGACTGTCAGTTCATGACTTAACATGAATATGATCCTGATGTCAAGTTTACCAACAGATCCATAGAAGGCCCAGGCTTAAAAAACATAACAGATTTGGAAAATAGAACCAGAATCACACCACAGGTATTGACAGAAATCCAGGAGTCATTCCATCAACATAAATGGGAATAATTAAGGGATTGCATATACTGACATGTAGAGCAATAGAGAACTGGAAAAATAAGATCACTGCTTATAATGAATCTGATATATTTGTATGCTTAGCCTGTAAAGAGTACATTATTTTGACCAGACTTAAAACTAAATCCTCTAGGTTTATACTACCTCACAATTGCTATTTTGACTGAAATATAGAGCTATTACATGTCTTTTTTAAATGTCGGTGCGTACTTCTTTGATAGCTGTTCAGTTTTAATGGTTATTCAGAAAAATAAGCTATGGTTTTAATATATCAAAATAGCTTAAAAGGTAAATATATAAAATATGAGATAATAACACAAAGAAAAATATTTAAAACAACAAAAAAAAATTCTTTCATTTGAAAAACTTCTGATTGCATTTAGCCAATATAGTGCCCTGCAGCTAGTACAGAAATTCTTAAAAGAGAGCAAGTGTCAGCAGCATTCAGGAAGAAGTCTAATCTCTTTTTAAGCAGTTTATACTCTAAAAGGTGTAGCATGTACAGTAGGTCGATAGTATCTCTTTCTATGCACATCACATCTTCAGCCCGTTCTTCCCCTCCCTCCCCCTTTTTCTTGTAAGTGGACAGTCAAACATCTGGTTTTTTAGGTACACAAGTTGTGCATGTGCTTGCACCCATACTTCATCATCTCATGTACACACAGAGATTAAGAACTTTGAGGAATAATGCATGTAAAAATATTTACCACCACCACCGCCTCAAGAAGTACAATCAAAAATATGAAGCATCCATCTCTTTATTTTATTACGCAGCAAAGCAAGCTCTGTATACTGCAATGTATACTGAAATATTTATCTGATGTCAGTTTCTACATGCTTTCAATGTAGTTTATATTGGAGAACATATACTGATCTAAATTAGATAACAAACACCTCTTGTATATTGCCTCTTCTTTGATGCAAATGCAAGAGAAAAGCGATACTAAATTTACAAAATTACCTGGGTTGATATCTATCAATCTATATATCTATCTGTCTGTCTGTCTGTCTACCATCTATCTATCATCAATCTATATTTCCTCACTTTGCCTCTACAGTTGACTGCTAGAATATGTTTTATTTTTGCTTTTTCATCTGAAGCAGACTATTCCGTTCTCATATTTTTGTAGTTGATTTACACAAGGAAACTCTGGTTAGACACAACATTCTTTCCCTCTGAGGTTTTTCTAGTAGGTAGAAAAATTTTCGTCACAGTCAAGGAAATCTATGGATGTTTAAATATCATAGTGAGTCAGTGTTTCCGCCAAAATTAGAGAATAAGGTGTTCTTAGGTCCACGACCCTGTGACCTAGCCACTAGAATTGCCCATCTTTAGTCTAGAAAATGTCTAGCACTTGTGAAAGGACCCGCATGATCCTGGCTTCATTCTCACCTTCCTGCAAAAATAGAAACACCTCTTGTGTGTCATTTCAAGGAACCATGAAAGACTAGTGTGTAGGTGCACAGCTATCTAAGAATGATGATAAAAGATGAAATCCCAGACAAAAAACATGTTAGTCTCTGGAAAACGCAGAAGTTGCTTGTTCAGACAGTTGTGGGGAAGAACCAGGGAGAACTGGGAGTGAGGTGAGAAGGTATTTGCTTACAGATTCTGCTGTGTATGGAGTTTCTATAGATTCTCTATTTTAGAGATACTCTTCTGTTACAACCTCTCTGTGCTACTGCCAGCTCAAACTATTATCCAAATGTCATTTTGTAACCTATACAACTAATGTTCCTTTTGGTTTGACTAGACCTTTACATTTTCAGTTTACTTTGATTAATCCAATTGTTTCTGAGAAAATATATATCACAAAACCAAGGAAAACCCAGGTCAATGTTCTGAGAATGTGAATAAGTTTTTGATATTATTTGTATTTGATTTTGAAGTATAGGTCATCAGTGGTCAACTTTAAAGCTGTTGTTTTTAATAATTTCTCTTCTGGATGTCTTTTTTGTTTAGATTTTTTAAGAGGAGGTATTTTATATACTGCATATGTTACTGTGTTTGAATATGCCCTAGATTTAAGGGTTAATGTTAAAGGCTCCATTTAGATACCTTAATACAGGCATGTAGAACAATTTCAGGGTGTATGTACAGAAGATAGAAGAAAATATGCCTTTCAAAGCAGGGGAGGGAACAGACACCAGAAGACTTCTCTCGTAGCACTGTATGTAGAAAATTAAATCAATTGCTGACAGCAGAATTAACTGCATAACTGAGAAAATGAAAACACTCCGATGTGTATATCTGCCACCATACCATGTACAGGTAAACTGTCCTCTAGGCTCTATAGACTGTACTGACAAGATGTCCTTTGACTAATGGAAACTTAAATATTTTACATACCTATAGGTACCTAAATTTAGAAGTTTCAGTACCAGACTGAATTCTGCCCTATATATCAATTTCTACTTCAGCATATGGATTTTCAAATTATGTCCTTGGGCTAAATACATACTTAATAAAGAGATAAGGATGACCTTTTGTAAAATAGCCTAAGGTCAAAGTCTTTCTGGAGTACTGGGGGTTCTCACAGCTTTTTCTTTCCAGGAGATAGCCCTGACCATCGGACTATGAATAATGATCTCATAAAACTGTGTAAAAATAATAAGCATAATTTAAAATACTGAATATACGCTATTGACATTGAACTCACAAAACTGGATATAGAAGAGAGAGGCCCAGAAGTAAATTAACATGTTATGTCTGTAGTTCTTGGAGATAGACATTTTCCAACTTTGTAAATTCATTGTTAAGGACATAGTGACAACCAGCAACTTTATGAAGGAAACATCCTCCAAAGGCAACATACAAAATAGCCATATCTTGTCGGAGGACAGGCAATGCATGCAATAAAGTTAATATTGGAAATATAAAATAATTTTGATAGACATTTTTGAATAAAATAAAAGGAGAAATGAGTCCTCATTGGGCATAAGACATGCTCTGAAATATAATGTCTAATTTCTAAAACATAGTTTGTAGTGAGAATCAGGGGGTAACAAAATAATGTTTTACTTTCTCTCCACACTTGGGTAAGATACTAAAAAAATAAAAAATGTATATTTACGATCCTACAAGGTTTGTTATGTTCCCAATAGCATTTTTGAGGCATTTTCTGCCCTCTTTACAAACCTATTTATGAAGTGAAAGAACTTTAATGTATTATCAGCCTTCAATGTTATCACAGTTAACAAGCAGAGATTACAATTAAGTTGGTTAAGTGGTACACAGTCAATCCATTCTCATTATAACAGCTATTACATGAAATGGTCTGATATTTACCATAATCTTGCATAACCTTTGAATGCCATAACTGGTATGAAACAGACTTTCCAGTATGAGTTTAAAAGCAGTGTAGATCCTATATTCAGTATTACTGAAGTGACAACAAGCCTAGGATTTCATATATGTGACAACACTTACTGTGTTTGTTTGTTTGTTTGTTTGTTTGTTTTTAACTGCAACACAACATTTTGTGTGGTTTTAGGTAGTTTTTCAGGTTTTTGCAGATTTTAATTCCTGTCACAAGGTACCATTTATGACTTTACACAGGCAAAGAATCAATCAGGCTAACACTTCTGACTATATGATTCCTCTGCTGTATTTTTTTAATAATGAGATGGTCTGACATTTGTGAAGCAGAAAATCTAGTCTGATTCTGCATAGTGACACAAATAAAGAATACAAACTTCCCGTGATTTTTTAATACCAGTTGTTTCTCAATGGTTTTGATTGCCTCTCAAATCAGTTCCTAAAGGCCAAAAGCTGAGAAATAATCTTGTTAACCTTTCTTAACTGAAGTGTGTCTTGTACTCTAGAACATAAAAGCTAGAACTGAATGGCTTACCTCACACTCCCCTTTCCCCTACCCACTGATATGGCATGGTTACTTTGTCATGTGAATTGAAATTAATTTAACAAGACAGCACTCACACCTACAACTAGAACCCATTTAGGTGGAAACAGCCTGGTTGCAGGGATTACCTGTGTCAGCAAACAGGACAACATAGCAAGAAAACTAATTAACAGTAAAACATTATCAGAAGCATTATAAAAACCTTTCATGAATTGTGTCTTATAAATACTCCAAAACTGGTTTTCTGTACCATGAACTTAGTAATTCCACATGCTGTCAAGTTTGGTTTTTGCTTGCTCTCAGTTCTCACTTAAACCTCATATTTTAGTCTCTTCTTCAGTATGCTGTATAGGACATAAATTCTGATCATCATTAAATCACTTTTTTATTACATTTTATGCATTCTCTCCAGAAGGATGTGTAAAAATAATGAAATTTTAGTCTGAGGGATATTTTGCCCTTTACAATAATGTAATCAGTGAAACGTGTCTAAACTCCCAAGCAGTTACTTGAGTGGTGAAAAGGCAATGAAAAACACAAGGATCATATTTCTTTCCATAGGAAAAGAAGTTCTGGTTAACAAATAATTCAATATTTACTTATTTTGCTCTTGTGCATACGATCAGGTAACTTAGAAATATCTATCTAAAGTTATTTTTATTTTAGCCTATGTGCTTTTTTCCTCAATCTTGTGGGATAGTGGCATACAAAGTAATTTTTTAATACTGCAGCTGATGTTCCTTGTGTTTTCAACTTGCTCTCCAACTGGATGAAAATGTTAGAATTTTTTTACAAATACTATGTCAATGACACTTGCAGATTTTTTTCCATCAAATCTGAGAAGAGCAGATTAGCCTCTACTGGTAATTTTTAGTGGAAAGATGTAAACCAAAACCATAATATAGCAAAATGGTATATAGCACGCATTCCAATTAGTTATGTAAGTAGGTTCATTATCTTCAATCTATGTGAGTTTAGTTTGATATCTGCACATTAAATGAGCTTGTCTGTCAAATTATTGGCACTGTTTGTCTATCTAAATTTAAGCTCCTGCTTTGTTGAATTGAAAGTTCCTTTATCATTTATCTGCTGAAAGAAAACTTTAGTAGGTTGTTGAAGGCCACTGTACAACTGTAGCTAAATTTTAAAAGAAAGAAAATAGATACATTTAATACCAAGTGTGCTCCTGTCTTAAAAAGCATTTCTCAGGTAATGACAGAGAACAAAGATGCCATCCAAAAGTTTGGTAGTTTAAGCAGACAAGAGTAGACCCAGGTTATAAAGAGAATGGTTAATTTTGGATTTTATTATAAGTGAGATCTGCTTTTACAGATAAAAATATTTGGAAAAAAGTATTTGTAGCAGTCTTATTGACCATCACAATCTTCATTTTCTGTTTTAATTGTACACTTCCTTCCTCAATAGAACTCCAGATGAGACATCTAGAAGCCCTTGAACAACATTTAAATTAATCAATACATACAGGAAAGAATTTAATAGACTGAAATCCTTTGTCCAAATAAGGGCAAAAGAAATACAGCACTTTTCTGAAAAGAGTCTGCATCAGAATGTCATTATGAAGTGTCATATTTTCTTTCAGTGACTTTCATGCAACTTTACAAACAACAGACAAACAGCCTGTTCTCACTGTAAAACCTCAGTCACAGAGCCAAAAGCCAGGTGGTGTAATTTCTGCTGATCAATAATTCTTCCCATCGGAGTGAACTGCCAGAACTGGTAAAGATGCACCAAAGCTGCGTGCCATAAGATGATTCTGTAGCTGAAGCTGATGTACTGAAGCTGCACATTTTCTTGAATTCATTCTCCCCAGCTATAAGAGGTCTGTGTTGGTAAAAGAAGTACTGCTGCTGCTGAGGTGATACTGGTATGCTAGCCCTTGTCAGTGCCATTTTAAAAAGGAAAATAATTGCCACTTTACAAATGAGAAATCTGAAGCCCAGATATGCTTATTTAACTCCAACACTGGTGGAACACTAAGAATGCAGAGTGTTGTTGAACCTACAACTTCTGAGTCCATATGAACTCTAAGGGTTTCTATAGTGTCGAATATATAAGAAGTCCCTGAAGCAGGATTCCCAAACTTTCCAGGGAAGAGACATCATCATTTGGTTAGCATCAGTCTCCCTGTTTTTCATTTTCTGGCCGTATGAATTATATATTTATATATTATATATATGCAGACTGCAGCACAGTGCAACAGGTTGTAAAAAGAGTGATCTTCAATCTAGAATTTCCAGACCCAGAGATAAGAAGCTTGTGAACTCCTTCTGTCTGATGACAACCTAATATCCAGGTGTCCCCTCTTTGAAGTAAAAGGTGTTTGGTACAACACTGCTTCTATCTTTCTGGCAGCTTTATTTAAAAGGGAATCAGCCAGTTATCTGTATGACGTTGTTATCTGTGAATGGAAAGTGGTTTCAGATGTCAATCCCTGTAGGCATTAACTAAGTGGAATTCTTGACTTTTCACTTTAAAGTTTCCTATTGATTCATTTGTCTGTGTTTTATTCAAAGCTGATGTAAATACTGTCCTCAAGCACCTAACTCTCCCTATTCACTATTCAAAGAAACTTAAACGCCTAACTCTCAGGTTTGTAAATTTTATTTTCAATGCCATGATTACCATGTTATTTAAACACATGGCTCTTTAACACCTACCCCACAGCAACAGTTTCCCTGGGCTAGAATCAGTCCAAATCTGACATAAATCAGGGATTTTAATGCTAGTCATTTGGTGCCTTTTAAAAATCAGATGAAACTCAAAGAGATTCTGATCGTTTAGTTCGCTAAGAAATGATTCTCATATGTGACTTTCCCATTTCACAGTTTCTCTTGAGACCCACATCTCACCAAAGGATTAGATTAAGACTGATTAAACACATATCCTTATCTAAAATCTACAGGGGAGCAATGTTCAAGATCATCTGTAAGCATGCACAATTGAAGTTGTCTTCAACACGGGATTAGGAATTATTATATGCTTTGTTAAAAATTAAATTAGAAGTATTTCAAAAAAATGTTTTACGTCCTCCATCATATATCCTCAAAGCTTCTGGATCCTCCCATGTGTGTACAGAGAGATGCAAACTTCCAGAGGAAATTTTTTGTTTTATATCTTGTGTTGTTTTCCTACTCTGTGTGATTTTGAAAGTAAGGAGGAAAACCCTCCCTTTGAGAAGGGAAAATACTAAAACCAAGATGATTATAGTGTTGTTGTTTAGTTTGGAAGATGGTTTTCTCAGTTTTAAGCCTTTCTTGTGTGCATAAAAACAGCAACAAGTATATGTGACTAATGGCAACATTTCAGTGTTGGACTTGTGATGAACTGCAAAATAACACTTACCAAGAAGCATCCCACATTTTGCTATTTCTAGTTCCCTTGATTTTCCCATCCAGTGCTCTGTAACATTGATCACAATATTTCAATTATCACTACAGATGCCAGCTATCTCCAAAGACATCTAGATACAAAGGGAAAAATAATATTCATAAACCTTTTCTACACCTAGTCACTGCAGTGTACTGCAGTGTGGAGTCGATGTATCTACACTACCTTCAGCCACTGGTTTGGATACTTGTAGCTGCCAAGTTGTGATAGAAACAGCTCAGCACAGGCAGGATAGTTTTCTTTGATTCTGTAAACTAAAGTTATTTCAGGAGCTATTATTTTCAGAGAAAAATCACTGCTACATCATGGCAAAGGAATAATCTTTCTTAGAATAAAATAAAAAATACTTTTTGGGGCCATAGTAATTTCATAACTATACATGCTTATGACTTATAAGATTAAGACTATATGTGATTAATATTAAGTATGCATTTCAAGAAATTAATTTCAAGAAATTAATTTCATTCAATATTTAACACTGGAAGAATAGCAGCTTTTACCTTGCCAAGTACTGATCAAATAATTTACTGTCTGCATATATGAACACACACTTTACACTCACATCGGACATTTTGTATCTGTGTGCTTGGGTTTCTTCTTTTGCTGCGGAGGGAAGTCTCCCAGTCAGAAAGTCAATGGTCCTGGTCCTGTTTAAACGGAGTGAGACTCACCAAAGGAAGAATCTGACTGAAGATGCTGCATGTGGACAACGAAATTGCCTGCCTTCCCTTAGTCTTTGATCCAGAGCAGCAGAAATGGATGCAGTTTATAGGAAGTTGATATGAATTAGAACCCAAAAGTTAGAAATTTATTATATCATAAGATTTTTCTCTGTCTTCCACATAAAATCAGTGGAAATGTTGAGCAAATATTTTCCAGAGTATCAACAGTGACTTCAGAGGGAAATTTGGAGGTTAAAAAAAAAGTTACTTTAATATTGCAGTTTATTTCTATGTTCATACTGCAGACATTCAAAAAAATCTCAAAAGCAACCCTTAGGTGGAATTGGACAGATGAGATTTTATAGAGAGGGACTTTCAGGCAGGAAAACATAGAAAACTTCTTGTGTCAGCAGTTCTGTAAGAAGTAATCTGTTAAAGTCCATTGCTAGTACTAAATATACTTTTGCTTTTTCTGATCAGCAAAAGTTCCTGTAAGCAGTATTTTTCCCTGATATTTCAATTCATGTTGCATTTCTTAAATCTTTCTGTATAATTTCAAGAAAATTATGTTATCTCTCTGCTATAAAATACACTCAGATATGCTCATTTCTCTAGATGTATATTTCAGTCTGCAATACTCCAGCAATTTTTATAATTGAATTTCACAGTATGACTGAAAGTCATAACCTATTAAAAAATATTGCTAGACATATATATAATGAGCGTTGCCATAGGCCACTTCTTTCCCCTATATTATATATGAATAGACTAAATCTGGTTCATTCATTAGGAATATACAATGATTTTGTCACCATATTTTCTGATTGGTTATGAAAATACTAATACTTATGTCTTTGCTCTTACATTCAAGGAAGGATCAGAAAAATCCAAGCAAAGACTGTAATTCAAGTAGCTACATGCAATTTTCTTTTTCTGTGGAATGCTCATATTTCTCATTTTCTCAACTTTTCTGTAGCAATTTTTTATCTTACATCTTCTTTATCTTCACTCACAGAATCTGGATACTTATTTTTTTCTTTGTCTTTCTTTCGTAATGCTTTGAGAATTCAAATATCTGAACTATGTTTCTGATCTAGTTTAAGCATGTGTTAATGTCAACCAGACAGTGCTAAACATCAGTGCCCTGATACTCAGAACAAATATTCTATACTTCCTATTATTAGAAAGGAGTTAAAGAGTTATTTGAATTCTTAAATATTCCTGAGGCTACAGTAAACTCTGTCCATTTTCTCATCTGAGAAAAGTATATTATTCATCTATCAGGTTTTCGTGTTGATGAACAATATATTTAATCAGAATGTCACTTCCTCTGAAATATATAAATACCTAAAAAAATACACTGTTCCCTTTTGCAAGGCTGCATCATGTCTTTTTGTTATGGTGGCTAAAAGACACCACAATGAAAACATTTGGCTAAAAGTTTCTTGTAGTTCTGAGTGATTCCAATAGCTGAATATATTCTCCTAACTAGGACTTTTTGGGGTTGTCAATCATATTGGAATGTCTTTTCTGTTCCTATTATTATGCCATATGGAAACTTAGTATAGAAATTGAAAATGACCAGGCAAAATACTTCATCATGCTGGTGGGCTTGGAGTTTGTTATTGAGAGAAAGCAGTGCAGGAAGAGAACCAACTGCAGAAATGTCACTGTAACTTACAAGGTCTTGAGTAGACCTATAACATTAAGGCAGAAAGTGCATAATTCCCAACTCAGAAGGGCAGAGTTAAATAAATGTAACTATTTCTATAAATGATTGTACCCAGTGCATATTTTTGAGTCAAGGAATATTCGCCATTTATGAATGCAATAATTATTAAATCAGATAACTATGTAACCATAGCATCATTTTTCTCCTAATATTCTATTCTATTCCCATCCAGCCGTACTCCCCAAATGCCAAACTCTCAGATATAGAGATGAGATGTAGGCATATGTATTACATAACAGGAGGGTAAAAGAAATGGATGGAAGCCTTTAATGTGTGATACTCTGAAAAATTTTCAGCTCTTCATGCTTGATAAAGTATTATCTGGACTTTTACTACCAAAGTAAAAATAGTTAGTAGAAAAATGAAAATAAGTTAGATTACTCTAAAATTTTCTTCTCCTCTTTTTTTTTCTTATTAATTTTAGTTCTAAGTCTGTTTACAAGAGTACTAAAAACACTTGACATAGGAAATATTCCTTTGAACATCAGTAAGGTGAGACTTGGGTGACTTTTATCTACATTGTAGAAAACCTGTGCATTTCATGTGCATGCTGGGAAGGTCAAATAATATCTCCATGTAGTCCTTCCATTCTCCATTACTACATAAGTGCATTTAAACCCATTTCCAAACACACGGACATTTTTTCTATACTTAGCAAACAAGTAAAGGGAGAATCAAGATTTGTCTGCTTGTATCATTTGATGGAACACTTTGAGTTGAACAGCAGACCTTCATACTGCCTCCTTCCTGCAAAACTTCTCCATGTATACAAATCCACATGCAGTACATGACTGAAAATTCATGACCCAAAGGCAATAATTCAAAATTTGTCTCTTCTAGCTCTCGTGAAAACATCCAGTACTGTGGCTATCTCCTCTGGTGGATGTGCTGATACTTACAACACTGCCTCTGGCACTGTCTGCTACAGAATTGCTCAGGCAGTCTTATGCTTCCATGTACCACTTTCTTTTCACTCACCCTTTGAATTTTACAAGTACATACAATATCTTCGAATTAAACATACATCTATTCCAAAGTGAAGCCAAAGACATTTTTTCATTGGGACAAATATTCAGCTTTCACTTTTCATTTTCTTTATACATTTTCATGCAAATGTGCATGCCACACACCTTCAGGTGTCAGAACAGATTCCTAACATTGAATTATACCATATATATTTCTGTTGCAAGGGTGCCAATGAAATGAATTTTGAATCCAGATGTTCTGAGTCTCTTTAATAGTGGACTTCCCCTGTGATAAATTATTTTTAAATTGTACAATATTTCTTCCTAAATTTAATTCCAAATGTAAGAAATTTCACCACACTTAAAACTTAATTTATTTATTACATAAAATGTGGATATAACGACTTTTCACCTTACCCATGGTAAGGTGAAACTTCAAGACAGACTGATTTGGATTTGAAGGTCATATGCCACAGCATAATCCAGTTTACTTTCAGTTAACTGTTCTTCAGAAATACAGATACATCTTTGAACCACCTAACATTTGTTTTACTGCAGTAAGTTGCTAACAAGTTTCCTTTGTACATGGTTCATAGTTATTATTTTTTTTATATATGAAGAAATAAAGCCCAGAAAAGAATTAACGTGTACTACAGTGGTCTTTCCAAAATAATGCAGGAGAGAGTGGAAATTCAAAATATCACTGAGATTCTAATTGCAACACTATCACGATGTTTTCTTACTCTGTGTCTAGCAGGATCAGACAGGGCCTCGTGGATCACTGCAACCAGCTTTGGCAGGCAGTCACATCATAAGATTTGGTTATAAAAGCTCTATCACAAAGCCTGTTAGACTGTGACTTGTCCATGTGCCAATGTTGCCCAGGTTAAACCACTCTTTTCGGTCATTATTTTCCTGATGGATATAACTGCTATTCTCAAATATCTCTCAGGCTTTCTTTTTCTAGATTTAACAAATTAGGGTTACTTAAACTTCTCTTTCAGAATAGAAGTTAGGGCGGAGAAAATCTAGTAACCCTTTATTCACAGCACTTTCAATCTGAATTCATGTTCTTGAGCATGAGTGACAAAAGTAGGGCACATGGATTCAATATTGCACATTAATGATGTGGAGGAGGACAAAGAATTAAGTGGTAATCTATTTGAGTCAAAATTGATTTGGAAAAAGCTGGTAAAGCATCTTCTAATGAAATAGAATTAGATATGCTTCTTAAATACAAATGTCAGATTTGACCTTCGATGAGGCTATTTTAAAGTTAGTAGGGAGATAAATATGACTTAGAACTGTACTGCACAAATGGTGGGACCTCATTATTTCAAAACTCCAGAGCTGATAGAAATTTTTATGTTCACGAACTAAATGCTACATGTTGCCATTTCAAAAGTTGATTTTGGCAAGCAATAAACACACTGATTGCAAAACAGCTACCTACATGAAACAACCTTGGATTTAGTGATCATAAATTGACTTTAAGTTTCTCAAGTTGAAACTGAAGATACAGAAAATTTTTACCTAATCCAAAAGATTATTCACCTGAGCAGATTTAAGTGAAACATTTTCTCTGAGAGAAACCTTGTATGAAAAGCTTCTGGAACAGCTGTTTTACTTCTGCTGAGGGTACAAGCACTGAAATGTGAAGAGTTGAGTATTAAAAGTATTGGAATACCTCTTGTCCTTCTGCTTTCCACATGAAGTAGCTCTACAGAAGACTACTGTCTAATAGAAGAGATAGGAAACACTACAAATATAAGCAACATGGGTTTATGCAGAAATTGTGCTTTTTTGTATTTATTGACTAGTCTTCAGTAATAATGCTTGGCTTAGTGAGTTTTAATAGATATGGAGGAGCATTCTCATCTGCTGTAATAAAGTGTAACTTGAAATCTGCCAAGTAACACCAGACCAGATCAGGTGGGAGTGTGACCTGTGAGCTCTGCTGAGTATGTCTGAAGTGTAATCAGATATGTGTGAACTTCACCACTGTGTGGTTTGAGTATTCAATTCCAAGCACATTTGGCAGCCCATAACTTATATGTATATCATTAAGACAACATTCAAAAGAGTATTATAGCGGTCATGGTGTGTCTGGATATTAATACAGGAAAACCAGGAGTCAGAAAATAAAATTAGTGTTTTTCACAGGCGTAAGAGTTACAGAAATTCTTTATCATTTTAACATTTTCCTTTCCAGTAGCTTAATCAGGGAATCCAGAGTTCTCTGTAAATATAGAAGAAAAGACACCCTCAACCTAATAAATCTGAATGTGTATTTTAGCAGATCTTTTAACATACTCATCTTTGCTTCCTGTGACAAATGGAGCTTTCAGATTGACCAAACTGACCTCAGGAAATGGGGTTCGTGATGATACTGATTTCCTCCCTGCTCAAGTATGAACCTGGATGTACTTGGATATGTCCTCATCCTGTGCTGGTTGGGTCACTTCCTACAGACTTCAGATGACTGAGTGACCGGGTAATGAGAGTGGATCACCTGCAGGTCAGCTCTGATGCTTCCACCACAGGAGGAAACAGCCTTATAAATGTTTTCAACACAGGGAAAACTTCAGCTGGGTATGAGAACGAGACAAGAAGACACAAATCCATAAAATTTATACTTCCGCAGTTTACACGGTTTCATTTTTTCCCCCTGCCCTAGTCCGTCCGTCCGTGCTGGGTGATTCCTGCTGCTGTTGTGCGCTCGTGCCTCTAGGTGGAACTGAAGGGATTGAGATTTGTTGCAGGACCTGTACAAACACACGCGCAGTGTTTCACAAGTAGGATGATCTCTGCGTTGAAGGGTTTCTGCCTATACAGCAAAGTTATATTGTTGGAAGAGAAACAAACCAGTAAATCAAAAGGCTTGGCCTGAGTATAGAAGAAGGAATTCATTAAGCAATCATTGGCTCATTTCTTCAGTAGTCATTAGTGGCAGCTCCTACTGAAAATTATGGCCGTTTTGTATCACTTCCTAGCACTTATTTCTCTTGAACTGAAGTCCTATTAAATCCTCAGCATGTATGCAAATTTTTTTTTTTTATAATTAAGCTAAATAGATGTTTTTTCCTATGTAATTTCCATGATTTAGAGCTACACTGTTAAATAAACTGCAGGAGAATGGCCATTAATTCTAAAGTATGGGGACTGAGACTGACCAAGACGTTTTATCTTTCTCTTTTTTTTCTCACGTTTGATGAGGATTTAAGTTTTATTTAGAGAAATACTAGTGGTATAGATACCTTTTAACATAAGCAAATTAGTAAATTATGCTCGAAATATTTGAGAGCTACTAAAGTGATTCTTATTATTATTCCTTATTTCCTATTTAAAAAGAAATACAGCTATATCTAGATTTAGTGTATTATATTTTTCTTTCCAATTACACTGAGAAAAGGCAAAGGTATTGCTCTTTTGCCATCATCTGCTGGAATCTAGTGAATCTAGTGAATTATTTAATATTTCTGCATAGTCTACAAGAGAGATTTTTATGTTCTTTTTCTATTGCATAGTTTGTTGTGAGAAAGTGACAGAAAGAAAGATGGCTTAAGTTTGTCTACTTGATAGGATACATTTATATTCTACATTTTCCATGGAAGTGAAATTCACTTCCTGGCCACTTTTTCTATCCTTTTTTAGTATTCACTTCCCACAATATCCAAGAAAACAAATTCTTGGTGCAGAATTTTGTGTAGCATCTACAGCACGACAAGAATAATTATAAAGGCTCATTTATAGTGTCTCTCTCAACTGTGGTAAAAACACTCAGGCTTATTCTGCTGCATATACACTGTGGTGCTTTACCAGTGGTACTTCTTTTATTTCTTATTGAGTGGGTCACAGAAAAAAAAATCAACTGTTCCATCATGTGTCTGAGATTTTTCTTATAATATGTCAGGAGTGGGAGGTGGAGAATAGGAGTGGGAGTAGAAGGAAAAAGTCCTTAAGTTGTTTTTTCTTTTTCTGAAACCAGAAGTATTATTAACTACAGTGTGCTGAGATGAGGCCCTTACAATATATCAGTTCAGAGATATGTGGCCTGCTTGTCTACATGTCCTAGGGGTTCTTAGTTGTCAGGTGAAAGCTATCTGAGTTACAATAGATTTAATTCTTTCTCCTTATTCATTAGCTCAGAAAAGTCAGTAATGATCAATCCTGGTGAGGTTTAAAACTCTGCTCTCCACTCCTAATTTCTCCAAAGGGGAAGTGGCATTTCTATTGCTCTTGTCACTGTTACTTTATTATGGGCATCTTTCCACTGCAATGAGGAACTTGAAAGTGTGACATTGGCCACTAGAAGCAAAAACAGCCGGTGCTGAGAGACAGGAGCAATTATCTCACTTGCCTGTGGCCCTGGGTAAATGAGCAATAACCTGTCTCTGACGGCAGGTAGCAGTTTGAGGCACTTTAACTGGCTGGGGTTATTTTTAAGCAGTTGGACCATACTGGCCGTCATGTTATATTTGTAAGTTAGGCTAAGATAATGACTGGCATGGACTGCTATTTCACAGTTGCAAGGCAGACATATTCTGATAATTCTCACAGCCTCATAGAATGGAACCATATCACATGCTGAGTTGGGAAGGACCCACCAGGATCGCCAAGTCCAACTCCTGGCTCTGCACAGGACACCTGAAGAATCCCACCATGTGCCTGACAGCATTGTCCAAATACTTCATGAACTCTGTCAAGCTTGGTCCTGTGACCACTTCCCGGGGAAGCCTGCTTCAGTGCCCACCCACATTTCAGATGAAGAACGTTTTCCTGATATCCAACCTTAACCTCCCCTGACTCAGCTTTATGCCATTTCCTCAAGTCCTGTCACTGGTCGCAAGAGTAATGAGATTGGTACCTGCCTCTTCGCTTTTTCTCGTGGGGATATTGAAGACTGCAATTGTAATCTTTTTTGGAAATTATATTTCAAGCTGCAATTCTAATTTTGTCCTTCTTCTCTGATAAATGCTCACTATCGATTCCAGATCCTCTGAGTCTATATAAATGCAGTTCACAGCTTCATCCCAGTTACTTACACCATTTAGAAGTGAGACAACAGAACCAGAAAGCTGAAAAAAATAGCTGTTCTTTTCTCTCAGTTTCTATGTCTCTGTCTTTGCCACAATAACTGTGTGAAATTCTGTAGACAGAAAAATACAAAATATATCTTCCTTGCCACAAGAAGTAGATACATACTCTTTGCAGTGATTCAGACAAGAGTCATCTTAGATTATTTGTGTTTCTTTTATTAAGCCTGAAGTCTTGAAAACTAACATTTTTTTTGGTCCTTATGACATAATTCACTGTGTATTCATCAGCTGACTGCCAGCTTCCCTCCTGAGGGTCCCTAGGATCATGACTACCCTCCTTTTCCAGAAAGCAATAAATAATCTGTGTTACCATTTAGAAGATGCTGTTGTATATCTAGAAGGGAAACCAGTTAAATTAATTTAGGAATACCAGAGAAATCACAAAAAATACCCAAACCCTTTACATCCATATTAAATGAAAGTACTTTAAAAGTCAGTCTGGAATTAGAAAAAAAAAGTGTGTTTGTGTTATGTGTGAATATGTGGGTGTATTTTACCCTTTTGACTAAGATCCATAAAATGCACATATATTCAGGCTGCTTTAAAACTACTTTCTATTTTTTTTCTTGAATCCAGATATTAAAACCAACATAAATGATGCATTGCATTGACCTTCTCCTTATTATTTATTATATTCTATTTATGTCAGGAACAGAAAAATAAGCATTGTGTCCAAGGACATCATAATAATTATCTGTAAGAAACTTTCCAATGACTTGCACTTATGAGTTTCTAACATTTCCCTTTCATCACTGAAGCCTAGTAAACTCATTATTTCTGCATCACCTAAACCATTCCTCAGCATATGAAATGTACGAGGCAGACTGTCTTTTTCTATTGCTTTGCTTAACTTTCTGAGAAACTCTGATTTATTTCCAGCAGCGTTGAAGATTGGCCTCGCTGCTCCCTAATGTTTCAGACTTTCATCAGCAAAGCGAAAGGTACAGGCAGGGCTTCTGCTCGTGGTGTGAGGGTGCAGCAGGAGCCGGCAGCTCCCTGGAGTTGTGGTCCAGGAGCAGCGAAGGGTCCCCAGGGATCTGGCAGGAAAGGGTCTGGCAGCCAGGGCCCGTCCCACTGCCCAGGAGCAGGGCAGCTGGGGGACATCGGGGCAGCCCCAGCCCTGGGCATCGCCTCCTCCAGGCCAGGGGTGAGCCCAGGGGTGAGCCCAGGGATGAGCCCAGTCATCATGGCCCAAGGCCAGGCAGGGCAGGGCTGGGAGGGGCTGGTCACCAGCCCTGCTGGGGTGTCACTGAGGCAGGGGCTGATGGCCCAGAGGAAATTATGTGGGCAGGCAGGGAGAGCCCCAGGACTGTAGCAGGACAGGGACATGATGTCCTGGCAGTGCCCTCAGGGCCCTGGTTCTTACCACATCTTTTCCTCAGATATAGTTTCTTTCCAGCGAGGAGAGAAGCCAGTCCTTCAGAGATGGGAATTCATATCTCAACAAATTGCAGTAGCTGACCTCCTATTCAGCATCCAACTCCCTAGAAGTTTTCAGGTGCTTGTGCAGGGGCAGGAGGAAAAAGTTGCGCAGATAAGTACAGAAAGTAACACGGTGTGGGAAGGAATGAACACTGGCAGTGTACATCTATCCATTATGGGGCACAGGTAGCCCCCATAATTTTAAAAGTGATTGATTTTAAAATTATCACCTAGTTTCTGATATAATAGCAGGTTTTCATTTGTTTACAACTTTGTCTGAGTTTGACTGGACTGATTATTATGTGCATGTCAGTTATTGGTCTCTACCTAAAATATAAAGGGGATAAAATTTAAGCTAAATTATGAGTCATATCTTTGTGTAGAATTTACAGGGTTTTTTTTTTTCCTGGTATCTAAACTTAGCTCATTGAAAAGATTTAGGTCTCACATGCTATGGCATAGGATCTGTAGTGTCAAACACATGCGTGTAGGCACCTCAGTGAAAACATTGTACTGTACAAAGCCAAGATAAGAATTAGTGAAAAATAACAGAATATTATTATGTAGAGTTTCATTCGTGGTTGATTACTAAACTTATTGAAGATCAACTCTGTCCTAAGCATTACGAGTGTTCTTATAATGATTTCTGAAAGCACCAAAATATTGGTGTGGAGCTTGGCTATAGAAAATCAACAGAGGAAAACTCCTGTGTCTTGATGCACTGGGAAAAAACAGCCTAGTTTCAAAGCCTGAGAGTGAAAAGGAAGACTTGGGGGTGTGTAAAGAAGGAATATTGGCATGATGAGTAGGAGAGAGAGAGATGCTGGCAAGAGAAACCGAGTGGGCAGATTTGAAACAGTAGAGGGGGAGGGAGTAAAAGGTGTTTAAGGAAGGGAGACTGCAACAGAAGTGGGGAGAAGGAGAAATGAAAAACAAGTGCACTGAAAATACACTGTAAAATGAAAAGGCTCTGACTATTGGTGTGTACTCCACTCAGAACGTGAGGGGAAAAGAAAAAAACCAAAATGGCTAAACTTCAGAGGATTGTCAGTAAAATATAACGGGATTTCAAACAGAGAGGTTGAGAAGTCTCGCTTGTTTATCTTTTAAACCTAAGAAACTCCATATAACCAAAAAGCCCTAGAGTAAAAAAAACTAGTATTCATGTGACACTTGAGTTCTAGACAGTTGGAAAATGACAATATTGAAGCTGTGTAATCTAAATTCAGTCATTTTGTGTTTTGATGCAATTTTTAAATTGGATAGTCTTGAACTTCTTGTTTGCTGTAAGACACCTGCTTCTCTCAGTATGTACACGTCCTCTGCAAATTAATCAAGAAGTTTAGAACATCACTTCCCTTCTTCCAGGAATTGGAGAGTGCATTTTAACTGCGGCTATCCTAGAAAAAAATCTGGAATCCTTATAGGCTTCATGAACTTACAGAGCTAGAAGTGAAAGGGTCCAAAAGGTGGCAAATAGAAGACAAAGAAACCTAAGAGGATCTGAGGAGGATATAGAACATAGTCTGCTATAGAGCATAGATTGCCAAGAGGAGCAGTAAGTGCTACCTAGAAGCTGGGTAATGGCAATGGCCAGAAATACTTTCAATGGACAAAGAAGTGATCATAGAAAATATCACACAATTTCAGCAGAGAAAAGAATAGCTTCATATCTAAGAGAGTTGAAGGTTGCTACGGAAAACAGGATTCTTATCCTCCCTCTGTTTTCCCCGTGCTGAGTCATTTCAATCAAAGCCTTCACAGGTGGTGCTACTTGCATGATCCTCAACCATTGCTCATTCCAACTCATCCTCAGGTCCAAATCTGTGAAATAATTGATTCTTACTCTTTCTTGCCACTCATGTGTTCCAAAATTCATCCTACTAGTATGATTAATTATCATAATTAAGTATTTATTGCAGAAGTTCCTACAGACTAGTATAGGCTCCATTTCATTAAGAATTTAAAGTGATAAAATTATCTCTCTACTCCAGAGATTGTCACTATCTGAATACCTAAGACAGGCAGACCACAGAAGGTGAGACAACCAGGACAGCAGGGTGAAGAATAATTTGCTCAAGGTCACTTAGGACACATTTAATGGCAGGTCTGGAATGAGATACTGTCAGAGTCACAGGAGTTCTGAAGCTGGAAGTCATTTGTTTAAAAAGATTGCCATGCATTTAAACAAAATTATCTGTAATGGAAGCCTGTCACCTGTGATGTGAGTAAAGTAATTTATTATGCAAGAACCATACAGATAATTTACAATAGTTCTTCTGTGTCTTTAACGTATAGTAACTGTAATCATGGAATTGCTTCTGAAATCTCTTTTATGTTTCTTGGCACTCCATATGGTAGTCGGATACTGCAGAAAAAAATATCCTTCAGGAATCATTGGGCCAGGCTTTAAGCCAGGCAATCTCCTCTAACAGTTTCAGAGCAAGCCATACTATAAAAATGTAAATGTGGCGGCAATACTTCTTCTTCACACCATTTTTCAAAAGGTAAATGTAAGTGTTGTTCAAACCACAGAGCAGCTTGAGAGCATTTGTGAAGGACATAAAAAATCTGAGTTACTTTGCGTAGGTGGCTTTACACACCTGTTACTGTGAAGGCTCTCTGATTCAGACATTTATCATCAAACAACATCAGTAGAAAGACTTCCAGTAATTGCAGCTCTCACAGGTTTCTTTCCTCTTTCTCCACTCCCCTTCTCTTTTACACATCTTTTGTTGCAAGTACTCAGGCATTCCCCCTTCCTGAAGCATTTGGGTAAACATTACCCACCAAGAGGTGCAGTTTTCTACTATGCTCACTGGCATAAGTGAAGCAGATTACAACAAACAAGTAACAGATGAGATCACTAAATTCACTAGCAAACACTGAAAGATTACATGCTTAGTGCAATCTAGAAAAGGAGAAAAGAGGAAAAGGTGTATCAAAAGGGAGGCAAGAAAGAGAAATTGAGAATAGAAAAGAGAAGACAGACCATTGAACAAGAGTAAATAGAAGGGGGAAAAAAAAGGAGCAGGGCTACCAGCCCTTCCCAAAACGGTTAAGAAGAAATGAGTCAACAGGGTATGAAGGCTAAAAGGACTGTTGTCTCAGAAATCAGAAATGGGGACTGGGAGCCTTGCAGGAAGTAGAAGAAATTAAATTCTCCCTTTTCAGACCTCCAGTTTAGTAATTTGAATGAGTTTTGCCTGAGTAAAGTCAGTGTTTTTCTCTTTCCACACCACCCTATTACCTAAACTTAAAATGTAGTGGTATTACCTGGCAAGGTCAAAGCTTAAGGGTTTTCTCTCTGCCCTGTGCTATCCCTGATCCCCTTCCCTCCCTGTTCCTCACCCTTCTTCTGGACTTATGTCTGAGTTCTCCTTGATTGCTTACAAAAAAATGTTATTGTGTGTAACTATGTGCCAAATGAAGATCTTTTTTGAACTTCTCATTCTGGCCGTAATCGCTTCTTAATATTATTAATACATCTTTAAGAGAAATTGAAATAACCTTTAAATAAAGAATACAAAAAAACCTACAATCCTAGTAATGGCCATACATGCATTTTAGGTAAACTTTATTTTAAAATTATTTTATTATTATAAAATTTATTTCTTTTTTGTCAAACCATCTAACTGGGTTTGATTTCCTAATAGAGGCATATACCAAGAATGTTCTACCTTTCATATATGCTGCAGTTAGTTTCAGCTAAAATTCAAATTCAAGTTCAAATTCACAGAGCTCAGGAAGAAATTAGTGGGGAGAGGCCGGGAGCAGCCATCTATTTACAAGTTTTATTAACAGCACGACCTCTGTTGAAACTAAAGGTTCTGAGGATCACGAGCTATTCCAATGGTATTGCCCTGCTTAGTTTTTGTTCTGTAGCCAAGGAAACTGCCAAGTAGCAAGGTTTTTTTAAGCAGATTTCTGCTCAGGATTTACTAAACCATTTTTGGTGCACAGTATGTTTCAGCAGGCAGTACCACTTCTAAGTTCCCAGCTGTTTCCAGGAGTGTTTCTCAAGCATGTTTCCAGCCTGTGTCCCATACCCAAGGCCAGATATGGCCATGCACACACCACCTGTACACCTGCTAACTCTGCTCCTCGTTGCGATAACCACATGAATCCCAGAAATGATCTGTGGTGCAAGCAACAGATTCCCACTCTGAATCATCAAGGTGCCCAGGCACCAGGCTATGCAGAGACACCTCCACAACCAAGCACAGGTGCTGATTCAAGAACTTGTGTACTCCAGCCAGGTGAGATGTGGCAGTTTTGTGTACTGCAGCCTTCACCACTGAGACTCAGCCCGGATTTTTCTCAGAAATTTAATGTCCAGAATCTCTCTCAATGTTTCTTTTTTAACGGCTGGGGCCTTAAGGTTTCTAATTTTTCTTGCAGAGAGTACTGAATACAGCTTAAGTCACTGCAAGAATGCACGTCTTGGACAGTTCAGGTCTTTTGAAAGCTGCAGAGCAGAGATTAAGTGTTTGGAACATTTTTTTAATTGTTATGTGCTACAATGTCAGTTCATAGTTCTGAACTCAGTTTTTGTCTCATTAAAAAAACATCAGTTGCTTTTAGGCTGAACTTTGTTATTTGCACATTCATTTAGTAATTTGCTTTCCTAATTTATTTTGTACTTACATGCATACATTTCCTTGAAATATTACCCTTTAGTGTCAAATATTGCCTTTGAAATGTACTTCACAATATATATTTTTCAGAAATTTTCACCATAGAAGTCCAACAAAACCCTTAGCACTGGTACTTTTGCCCAGATTTAATGAAATTATGTTTATTTATAAATTAAGAAGGGGAATTGTTGAGTAATAGAAAGTATACCTGGAAAAAAAAAATTAGGTTTGTTTTATAATAAATACCGTGATCCATCTTTGGGTGTAATTCTGCTTCATTCTTTTAAGCCTCCTTACGCTTTCAAAGGAGCATTTTTTTTTTTTTTCACCTACAGGTATTGAAAATTAATGTATTGAGAGACCCTTCTCTTAGTTACATCTGTAGTAAAATACACAGCAGCAAGAAAGAGGTAAAAGAAATCTGTAGAATAATGTAGAGTCTCAGATCTGTTTCTAGCATGTCAGCTCTGCTCAGTCGGCAAGTTCAGTGACTTCTTGTGCCTAATAGAGGGTCCAATAAATATTCTTATAGGAAAAGTGGTCATTTTCTTTTAATTTTAAAGTAAATTTCTAATGATCTTAAAATTTCTGCAGATTATAGTATAATAAGTATTTATGTTCTTGTTACTTTAAAAGCATATGAAAATTCCAAAAATAGACAGGACTCAGTAGAATTTAGTTAATTAATTATTGCACTGGGGAAAATATTCAGCTATAGTTCTGCTGTCATAGTTCTTAAGGCATGCTACAGGGAGTCTGAGTCACTACAATACCTTTAATGCTTTCTCCTTTTATAACTAATTCTAGTGATATTCCCATGAATCAAGTGAATCCTGAAGTAAGTGTAGTGGACGTGTAATTTTTTTTCAAATAATATTTTGCCACTAATGAATGCAACCAAAACACATTTTATTCTATGAGTATTCTAGCAAGCATTTTCAGTAACTCTTAGGACTAGCTTTTAATTTGTGTATCCAGTCAAAACAGGTTTGATGGCAAGTGTGTGTCTGAATGTTAAACAAAGAGATTCTCTATGTAAGTTGGGGCTGTTTTAAAATATTCTTTTATCCATGGTTACGTAGCTGAGTTTTAGGCAGTCTGCAAATCTGTACCTGAACTATGTAACTACCTCACTGGCTAAAAAAGTATTTTAAGCAATTTTGCATCTGAATTCAACAATTTGTTCTCACAACGAGTTGCACAGAATCATGCTTGCGGGCACAAATTAGAAGTCAGTAGTAAAGGATTAGCAATAAATATTTTTCTAGCATATATTTCAAAGTTACTTTCAAACTCTGAACATCTCATAAATGTGTTACAAAATGAAAGAAACAACTGCAGGCGTATTTGGAAGTGTGGTAAATATAGAAAGATGGAAGAAGCTGTTGTTGGAACAAGGAATAGGGTCTCAGACTTCAAAGATAAATTGATGTATGCTTCAGCAATCCTGACTGTCTTTCAGAGTACATGGTATGGAGCTAATAGTGCTACATTCTTCTCTGATTTATATTTTATGCAAGTGTCTCAAATCAACTGCACATGCTTGCAATACACAAATCTCAAGCCCGGCAGTTTTCAACTGTGTAGTTCTATCCTTCCACAAAGAAGAAAAGGAATGGAAAGCTATATTTACACAATGTGTTTTCAGTTAAGAAGTGTAAGGAGATATCAGCCTGCAGATTATAGTGAATCAGCTGTGAGAGGACTGGGCTGACAACATAGCATATCAGCATATCAGCTGATTACAAATTAAAAAGGGCAGAGATAACCAATTTCTCCTATTTGAGAAGTTTTCTAATTACAATGTAGTCTAGATTTTGAGAGCTGTTAATAGGCAGAAATAATAGTTATTAAGGAAAGGGTCAAGATATTAAGTAGAGAGCTTGTTCAATGTCAGTTCCAGTGGAAAGGTTTGGAACAATTTTGCACTGTGTGGTGGTACAATCCAGCTAGGAACAGCAGCATAAGACGATAGAGCTTACTAAGACTATGAAATTTAATTACAAAGCTGCAGTGTAAAGTCTTACTTTGTTTCTGTTGAATAAGAGAGTTTTGTTCCCTTACTCGTCTATAGTTACAGTCAGCTTGGGAAACAAGACCAGCTGCCTTTTACTTTGGCAGGGCAAGGCTCAGTATCGAAAGGATTTTCTTCTAGCTCATCATTTTGATTTGGGGGTCAAATCATACCTAATCATTAGATAGAAATTCATTTGAGAACTGATGCAATATGCCAGAAATTTGAGTCTTCTCATACCCTAAAAAAGTATCCGAGCCAGCTATTGATTCCAAGTCATGCTCCCAAAATGTATAATATAGTTAAGTATATGTTTTAGAAACAATTGACATATTCAAATCTTTTTTATGCACACACTTAGATGTCTACGTGGATAATGATGCACAAAATTAGATGGGAATATAAAATAGTGTCAACTTTCAATTGACCACATTTGAATGATGTATACTCATGTTTATGTTGTATTCTTTTTAGCCTGGATAGTGAGTCAAATATCAGTGACTGAAAGTGATTAGTAGAGTGTTTTTAAGATAAAAGATATGGAGGGGAGAAGGCATTAGAAAAGAGACAAAATTAATAATACCTTAGAAAACTGAAACAGAAAGCACCTTTTTAAAAACCTGTTATCACAGAAGATATATATATAAACTAACGCTGAAATTTATATATCTAATAATTTTAATTTATAATGGGGACTAAATACCAGACGAGGAATAGCATTGAATGCACAAGTAACACTGACATGAGAACAAATGCCTACAGGAAGCTCATTAACATTTGAGACTGAAAATTAAGCCATCAAGAAATTAAATTCATAAGATCACAGAATCATGTTAGTTGAAAGAGACCTTGGTAGGCCATCTAGCTCAATCCCCTGCTCAAATAGGTCCAGTAAAAGCAGATTGCTCAGGTCCAGTCAAGTTCTGAATAGCCACAAGGCTGGAAACTCCATAGCCTTTCTCAGAAACCTGGTCCAATGCTTGGGTACCCTCGTGTTCTGGAAGAGCCATCAAATTTTAGAGATTATGTGGCAATTAAGGATGAAAATTGGCTTATTTATTCTCAAGAGAGTGTTGATATATTTGTAAACAGGACCCAATGTCCATGGATTAATGTTCAGTGTATACCAGCTGAGCTTGCATCCTAGATACCTATGAAATAAGGCCCTCTAAAAGCTCTGTTCCTGAAGATGTTGATGATATACTCCAAACACAAGCAAGGACATGCTTGCTTTCAGATCAAAAGATTTACTGACTTCAGTAAGCCTAAAAATGCTCATTTCTAAAAACTTATAGATAAAGGAAAATGTACTGAATGGATTGAGAAAAATAAATGTGGTACATATTTCCTGAAAAGAAAAGATTGATACTGACAACTATGATGCCATAAATATTATCTGAGTGCCTTGTACAGCAATGAAATAAATATTCTATCATTAATAGCTGGGACAAGAGAGGCAGTGAGAATTTAGAATTCATCAGTCAAACATCATTTCTTATTTTGATGCAATTACAAAATTAATGGGCAATGGTAATGAAGTAAATTATATACATTTGGATTCTAGTGAGGCATTTGATATGCCATCTTCAGAATTTTCAGTTTTAAAATTTGATTCAGTACTGCCTTCAATAAGATCATAACCATGCGGGCTGTAAACTGCCTAAGTGAGTACAAAAACCAGAAATGTTAAACAGCAACATATTAGGAAGTGGAATCTAAGAGCTGGCATTTGTTAGCAAGAGTTGGCAAGAGTTATATTTGTTTAATGTCTACATTAGTAGTCTGAAAGAAAAAGAAAAGAGCACACTAATAAAATCTGAAGATGATATTAAATTTGAAGGAGTGTGCAGATAATTAAAGGTAAAAGATTAAGAGGAATTTGAGAAATTACAGATGGGGTGAAACTGAAAAATGCTATTCATCTTAGAAATGTGAAAGCCTCTTCCTTTTGAGGTGAGAATCTGAAATACTGATATATGGGAAGATATTTTTTAAAAAAGAAGGTAAATTCAGAAAAATCCATGATGTATTACCATTAGCACATATAACAGTGATCTTACAGGACAGTAACAATAGTTCCTCTAAGTGTGCATGAAAACAAGATTCAATTCAGGTGATGCAACTAGGCTGGAAGACATTGTTGAATGAGATGCGTGCACAGGAAAGGGGAAATAAGGAAGCTAAGACAAATAATGTGCAAGCAGTGGCTAAAACAGATCAGAATTCAGCTGGTTCACTGAAGGGACTTCAAACTAAAAGATGATTGAACATACTTAGGACAAACTTACCACATTTTGTATATTTTCCAGTGATGAAAGCATCCCTTGAATGGATATTGACTGTATTGCCACCTTGCTGGCTAAGACAAAGCAAGCAGTTACATTTCTGCCAACTGTTCTGCCCCATGCTCAGAAAGAAATATAGCATAGCTGCAAAAAAGTAAAAATTAATCAAGGTCCATCCATCAAAATGATAAGCCTACTCTCATCTGCATTTTCTACAGAATTATACTGTGTGACTGACTCAGAAGTATGCGTTACCTTCGGCCAGCTACTTAGAATAGTCCCTCTCCCCTGCGAGTACTACTAATCATCTGAAATTTACTCTGTGGATAATAGCGGGAGGAACTTTTGGAACTTCTTCCGTTCCCATTTTGGTATCTATTGTAACACTCAAAATCTTATTGCAGGCAAAAGGGAACAAACATATGTAGAGCTAAGGGGTTAATCTAATTGAAATTTTAACAGGCTTATCAAAAGACAAAAAGCTATCATTAGTTCAGCTACAATGCTACCAACAATCACAAACCAAATTATTGCAGAAAAACTTCATTATTAATACAAATAAAATTGTTATACAAAAAATTCCTACTATCTGCACCTTTCCTCTGGTTTTGGACTCCCTGTACAATATTGCTGTGTCCTAAGCTGATGCTGTCTATGTTCCTCAGGCAGAACAGGGGGAGGGTTACAGTGAGATATCAGCGTTCTGGGGCATCAACAGGAAAAGTGCAATGTTCAGGGTGGAAGCTGCTGCTTCCTTGGTGATGAGTATGCGTGGTTTTATTTTTATATGTGTTTTAACACAGTCTGCTCACATGCCCTTTCTTTTCTTTGGTTCCAAATCAATCAGTCCTCTGTTAGCTCCACTGCTGGCTTTACTTGATTAAAAAGCATGTAGTGACCACTAATTGACTGTGATTTGTTGTGATTGTGTTTTGTGGTTGTATTAACTGCAGTTTGTATTTCTTGTGTGGGAACTCTGGTATTATCCTGTGTCTCCACTCTCCCAAAGTGCATTTTATTCTGCGATCAGAAAGTTCAGTTCACACACAAAACAACTACTTTCATTTACTGTAAGCTCAGCGAAAGCACATTTAGGCTGCCATAAAACTGCTTTCACAACTGAAACACGTCAGTATAGGGAGACCTGTCCTGAGTCCTCACACTGTGAGGTTAACACAAACTCTGTGGCCTTTACTAATAATGGCATATTTACTGAAAAATATCATCACCACAAAATTTCAGCCTAACACACTGCAGCCAGGGAGATACTGCTTGTTTGCTCTGCCTGACACACTAAATGACAGCACTTCTTGGAGAGCTTTCTTAGCTTCGCATAAGATGTGGTAACTGATATTATGCTGTCACTAAGTTCCATAAATGTATCTGCTTCATATATATAAAAAACTGATGCTTTATAAAAGTGCTTTATAAAATCCACATCATAAAGAACAGTAAGCTGCCACTTTATTAAGGAAAAAACACTAAAGGCAAAAGAAAAATTGAGACACAACTGGCCTGTGTGTGTAGAGATGTTTCTATCCGTCTTATTCAGTTTTTTTTTAATGCTACTGTCTAAAAGGAAAACAACTTTCATGAACTCTGAAAGCAACCATGTTTTCTCATCTGACACTCCTAAGCATCATTTATGATCTGGTGCTTCACAGGACTTGACTCTTCTCTGCTCCTTTTGAATCACATGCACTATCTAGTGGACATTTGGATTCTTAAAATACAAATTGTGAATTGCAAAAGTGAGAGAGGAAGCTAAATGGCCACATATACCATCTTGTTCTTGTCCATCTTACATCTCTAAAATTTGGTTATATTAGCCTTATTTTAACTGCTAAATACACATTGGTCAAAAGGAATAATTCAAGAACATATATTATTTTTGTCGGTTTTTTTAATTTAACATTATAGTTCATATTCATCTTTCTTGTTACTCTTGTAATTATTGAAGTATAGTTGCAAGTGGCAATAGGTAGGAATCATTTAATGTATAAGTGCAAGAGGTTATTACCATCTTTTCACAAGACAATGTGGCTTTAGGATAATAAACAGATATGGCTCCATGTAAACCTTAAATAAAGAAAAATACTTTGGTTTTAATTCTCAGCTAAAAAAAGCCCAATGCTCTTTTCAAAAGTCAACGTTTTCCTTGACACATTTATAAGACTGAAGGATGCCCATTGGTGAAAATTATTGATATTGAGAGATTGTAACCAAAAATACAAGGAAAAAAGAAGACAAATATTGGAATAGCTTCTTGTAGTGAAAAAGCCCTAAGAATATTTCTTCCTAATATACACTTTCTTCCTCAAAGTCAGTCACACTGTGCCTAGCAGCCCTTTTTCTGGCTATAAGAGGTTGAGTTGCATGGGAAGTCATCACTGCAGTTTAGAGCCTTTGTGGTCGTACTCAGTCAGAATTCCCTGGATCTGAATCAGTCCTTTTATTAATAAACTCAGCATTAATCGAATGCATATATTGCCTCTTCCTGACAATATTCTTAGGAGTATTCTCCTAGGAGGATGTTGTAAAATTTTGGAAAATTACTTTTCTTGCTTGTTCTACATGCTTAATGCTTCCAGCTATCAAATAATGGAATGTAATAATGAAGCCTCCAACAGAGCACTGGACCTTCTGAGCATCTCAATATGATTGAAAGAAGTACTTATTGATCATAAAAAAGTAAAATCTTACACACAGAGAGAAAAAAAACCAATTAGTTTATTTTAAATCCATATCAGTGGATTTTAAGAAAATCACAGAATCATTTGTCTCTCTGTTTCAAGAGATAGTCTTCCAAACCTATCGAAACCACCAAGAAAACATTAAAAAAAAAAAAAAATTGTATTTTGTCATAAAGCATTTTTGGTGCTGCTGGACATAAATTTAATGCCTTTCTCCCAGAACTGTTTGAAGACATTTTTATATTTCATTTGCTTCTGACTGCTGTTCTGAAAATATTTTGAAAGAAAGGGAGAACACACAAACACTTTCAGAATGGATTTGTTGCTTTCACTGATGAGAAGAGTGGAACATTTTTTAGGTAAATAGCAGTTGGTATAATGCACACAGACAGGTTTGAGTTTTTACTGATGACTGACTTTTGTACTAAATGAAAATGTGCTGGAGCATCCAAAGCATTTAGACAAAATCTTCACCGTAGTGACTGTGATGTGTAGGACGTTGGAAATAAAAGGGAGTAAAAGATAAGACCCAAAAGTAAAATGGTAACCAAATGTAAAAAGATGAGATTTCCTTCGTAAAAAAACTTGAAATGTTCCCAGTTTCCTTTGCAAGACATAGGAAACCATATCACACGTAGAGAATCATCCACATTTGCTGTATGAAAATACAGAAACTGGGAAGACATTTAGACTAAAACCAACTTAAAGACATGGGCTTTCCCCTAAATCTGAGTAGGTTAGGCTACTTGCACTTCAAATGCAAACATTATAGGGAAGGTTAAAATCTATGACAATTTGTTAGATTAGCACATAATAATGATACATACCTGAAAAGTGAAGGTAAAGCTGTCTAGGAAAAAAGAGTGGCAGTGAAGAATCACACAAAAAAAGTAATTCTAATGAAAAATATTAAATTAAACAAGTAGCAAAGCAGCAGTGGCATCAGTAATTCCTTTTTATATGTTGGGAGCCTCAGCAGTAAGATGCAAGAATTGAATTGCAGCTTTCTGTAAACGAAATATGTAAGAAATTTTATGAGTGAATGATAATGATAATTTATTATTACCTTAAAATATAACATAGAGTGGGTTAAGTTTATGTCAAAATGTAGCATAGGATCTCTATGAAATGAACTTTAATGCCTGAAGAGAAAGAATATGGCATTAAGGTTATGTTGTCAATTAAACAAATGAAATGGTGGCAGTGGCTCTGGAGCACTGTGAATAAACAGAAATACTGGAAAAGCAGAAAACATAACAATAATGGAAGATGAGTAGGCACTTAATGAAATTATCAGGTAAGAGGTTTAAAATGAATAAAGCACTTTTTCACTTAGTATGTAATTAAATTGTGGAGCTGAATGTGCTGGATGTTCTTGAAGCCAAAAATCTAAATGAATTCCAAAACCTCCTAGGCATGTTCACTGATGTCAGGTCTGTAAATGCTGTTAAGTACAGTGGGTTCAAAAGGAACCTCCAGGTCAGGAAGTCCCCAAGTCCCTGACACCTCAAAGGATATCCAGAGATATATCACCGTTGGCTTGCCTTGTTTCTGTGCTGTCTTCCACATCAGAAAGGATGCTGAGCTGAATTAGACCTTTTTCTGCTCTACTGTGTAGAGTCATGTTCTTAAAGGTGTTGTAAAAGATTCATTTCAGAGTGATTCTTGTCTACACTATTTTATCTTTTTTCTTTCGCTTCAAAATTACTCTGTCTTAGTAACAAACAAATAAAACTATTCTAGTGGGGGGTTCCCACTATGATAATAGTGATTCTTACTTGGTGCTAATAACATGAAAATATTTTTTAAAAGCTGATTCTTTGATCATTTAATTTTTGAGAGCAATGGTAGTTTTAGTTTGGAGGGAGGGAAGCTAGTCTGCAAGATTTTAACCACTTAGCTCTGTCTGTACAACCAGTGTAGCAAATGCCTGCTACATTCCTGGTGATAGTGAAGCAGGGGTCCTCCATAGTTTTTCCAGACTTAAAAATGAGTGAGGCAAATATTGTGCCCCATTATCATCCATTCTTCCAAAAAGAGAATAACTATCAGCATAAAGGAAACTTTCTTAACCCTAATGAACTATTTATCCTAATTTTAGCTTCAGAGTTCAGTTCACTGGTATGCTCTGGCTGTGCTGCGTTGTCTCAGCAATGGAGAACATCTGTAAGCCCAGCTGCATTGTACAGTCAGATCTGTGCAAAGCAGGTGGAGTGAATCTCATGTGGTTTGCCCTGAGTAGCAACCATTTGCATTTCTAAAATGCAGAAGAGCAACTTCAGCTTTTTGAGTGTAGATACTGCGCTTGGCTCCAGACCACTGCAGTACTGAAGTGCACTTATTTCCATGTCAGATCCAGGCAAAGTTGTTGGCCTTATGCTCAGGGATGCATGGAAATCAGCCTGTTTTTTAAAGGTATCAAATGACCTCGAGAAGAGATCGCTCTAAATTTTATCTGTGCGAAACCTGTAGCAGCAACTGGACTCCTGCTATCCCATCCTATGCATTTCAGGAAGTGACACATCTTGGAGTTACCACCACAATGGACAGCATGGTAGGAAGTGGCCTGAGAAATTCCTAACTAGCTCCTCTGCTTACATGAGTGTGATTATTAATAGGGGGAAAGTAACACTCATGCATAATGATGTTGGCAAGTAAGACATTCTACTCTCTAAATTTGTTAGCACTGTTACACTAAATACACACATCACTGGAGTTGCCTCAACTGTAAATGTTTTTATGCCAGAGGATATGAATTCCCCTGAAATCATGTTAAACTTGGCCGATGCTGGTTTAAATTGGCCCAAAGTTATTGAAGGCTAACCTAAAATCAAGACAATTCATGCTGACTTCTTTCAATCTTAAAAATACATCTCCTAGTAAAAATTTGTCAAAGTTAATATCAATTTAGAATTGGGTACAACACTTGTGTAAATCTTTTTTAATAACTCGATGATTGCAAAGAATGAGGGGTTAACAAATATAACCATGTGTTGCTGCTGTAGAAGGAGATGACAAAGATCTTCCAGCTGCATAGGAACAGAAAATTTGTTTAAGACTCATAATTTCTGTTAACTGGTTCTTATGTAGCCCTGCATAAGAACATCAGAGAGATCAAATGTATACTTTCATTTCCATCCATTATCTGTTTCATTTGGGTCATAGTGTGGTTATAACTAGTAAATTAAGTGTGGTCTCAAAGGTAAGAAAGCTACAGTAAATATATTCTGAGCATAGAAGGAAAAGGTCTGAATGCGAGAAAATTTGGAAAAAGTGCTGTAGCAGTGTCTATAATTAAAGACAGGTTATGCTCATAAAAAAATGTCTTCCTGTTACAAAACAACATATCATGGAAGGCCAAAATACAACTTGTATGAATTAATCAGTACAAGTTTGCATCTTTAGATATGGATATCTTTAAACTGTGCTATTTCCCTGTTGACAAAATAGCTTGCTGTTTTTGCTTTTATGTGAAGGAACCCTTTGTGTCCTCTGTAGAGTGTACATCACTGTCAGAAAGTTGGATTCTTCTGCACTGAGTCTGAATTCTGCAGTCTCACAGAGCTGGAGGAGCCACTTTTTCAGTGGATGAAATTGCAGCCAATCATGGTGAAATGATACCCAATTACAACATACAGATAAATGCATCTTAATGTTACATAGATGTGTCACAAAATTATTGCGTATCAGGGCTGTTCTACTTGGAAGTGTTGAACTGCAATGTCAAGATATCGGGCCAAGATTATTTTGTTACATTGTTTCGCTCTGTTTCATACTGTCTTTCTAGTGATGGAAAAAAGCTCACAAGTCTCACCATGGTTTAAGAAAAAAAAAGTCTGCAAATGGTGTATCATGAAGGAAAGCATGCTGCTGGGAAGTAACAAGCACCTTTGGATTTAAGATAACCACACTTTGTGGGTGAACTCATAAAACCCAGCAATCTGCTTCCCAAAAGCTCTACATCACAATTACACAATGGTGAATTGAATCGGGACCATGAATATATCTTGAGGATGGAGAAAGGGAAGAGAGCTAGTTATGTAAATGGAAAGGGCAAAAAGATGTGTTTGAAACTATAAACAACTCTTACTGAACTGAATTAATGAAAGTGAGAAGATGATCTCAGTGTCAGTATTGGTACAGCTCTGTTTCATACCTATAATTAGATTCACAGGAGAGTAGATTATAAACCTCCCTCCTTTAGCATGGGAAATTACCTGCCTCTTAACTTCTAGGTAAAAGTGCTGGTGAAACATGCCTGTTCTCTGCTCCATTGACTGCTGATGTCTTTTGCTTCAGCTTGAGGCACTAAGAGGTTTTGCTCCAAAATTCTCATTCAGAAGAGTAAGACACTCTGTTGAGAAGTAGGGCATTCAGATTCCTCCAGAAATACAGCGGAATGGGACCCAAGGCCTTCTGTATCCTATGGCAGTGCTTTAACCCAGGGGATAGGAAAAAAGAGAACTACATCTCTTTGACTACAATTTTTGTGAATTTTCTCTGCAATACTTTTTCCAGGCACATCTGCCCAGCAAATTAAACCCGCAATTGCAAATAGTTTCAGGATATTTTCACAGGCACTACAACATAAAAAGAAGAAAAAAATGTCCATATTAATCTAAGTTCATATCTCCAAGCATCATTAATCACAACTTCTCTCTCTGATTGTTTCACAAAACTGTGCATATAGTACAGTAGTGGCCGCATGAGAAAAGTCTACTTGAAATTAATTGAGTGTTTGCATAGCATTTGGTGTTCTAAGACTTTTACTTTATTAGGTGTAATTTTGGTCAGCTCGCTATTAGGAAAGTATAGTTTAGCTGGAGATGATCAAGGAAGCCTCAATATAGTTAATACAAAGATGTAAGGACTAATATGAAAAAGGTAATGAACAGCATGAGAGCTTTTCATTTTTTTCCAAACACTCTCAGCTTTTTATTTTTTTATATGTTTTTTTATTTTATATTTTTAATTTGATCATCTGTTTCTGTTCCTCAGTTACAACCCTGTTTATATAAATCACTGTGCATCTTTAGTGGGAACCTAGCTTACATTGGAGAGAGACTCTATATAGTAGTTCTACAGAATCTATCCCTAGCAGCAGTTTTAATTTTCCTTTATTATGTTACTTTAAAATCACTTCTATTTCCCCATAAACATTTCCTGTGGACATTTCTTTTCTTCTGCTAGCCCTGAGCTTGCCCAATGACTCCATCACCTCTAAGCTATTGATCTGTCTGACATCTGATTCAACCTGTTTGCAGTTATCTGGAGCGCTCCAAAGATAGATCAAAGAGATTCATTACCTACTTCTCTGACACAAAATTTCTGGAAGAATAACACTTTTCCTCAGTCAACAAGCAATTCTGGGAGATTTTTTTTTAATGATAAAATTATTTTATTGATTATAAGAAAATTATTCACTTACATAGCAAAATAGTGGCAAAATACATACAAAAATTACTTATGTGAATAGAATTCTCCTTGATTAGGCCATGGCTCAGTAGGATCTCCTGTGTACTTCTCTAGCTAAGATGGATACTTAAAATGAAGTTGAGTCACCTTTAAACAAGAGCTAACTGGACTCTTAAAGAATAAAAGTAATATATATATATAAATAAAATAATGTATTTTTTAAAATTAACTCTCATTTTTATGAGTACGGAACTGTTCATATTTCAGCACATGGTTTCATTACACCAATGTGTGTAAATGGGTATTTACAGACACAAATGGAAAAGTTACTGCTGGCTGCCGTTGAATCTTGTTCAGATCTTCAGTTGCCTTGTATTACAATACATTTGTAAGTTCAATATACAACTTTGAGATAGGCAGAATTTGTGTTTGCATTTCAAAAGTTTAAGTCAAAAAAAATCTTGAAAATCCAGATTGTATATCTGCACTGAAAATGAGGAAAATTAAATTATTCTTAGTTTATTCCTTCAGAATTGTGTTTAGGTCACCTGGAAATACTAGAAAAATGGGTAGAAGCACAAAAGAAATAGTAATCAGCGTCTCCAACACAGTGAAGTACAAGTTTCAGGTCACTCAAAAGCCAACAGAAATGGAGTTTGTGAAGGTCTGAGTACCTAATTCCTTGTAGGGATAACCTGGTGACCAAAGATCCGATTTTGGTATACAAATGTTACTGTCACTGACTTCAGAGAGGTCAGGCCTATGTTTTGTCTTCGTAGTCAAACTCCCTGTACTTTTAAAATTAACTGAAATTATGCTGTAACTTTGACAAAACTGTACCTACCTTTTTTACTACTTCTATTATATAATTATTTTTTTTATTATTATTATTATTACTATTGTATTGTATTAGTACAAGATTTGTAATATATGCGTTGTGCACCTTAAAAAGACCTTAACCATCTTAAGCACACAGAAATAACATGCATTATAAAGAAAGCAAGGGTGTTTTTGTGTGGAAGATAAGGAGAAACAACTCAGGGGGAAAAGGTGAGTCATCAATATTTAGGTCAGTAGAAATAAAAGCACAACTCACAGTGGCAGACAGACAGGACGGAAGGAACCGAGCGGGTGGGTGAGGCTGAAAGCAGACTCAGAGAAAGACAATAGGCTGGACTGACTCCAGGCACAGCATGGAAAACAGCAAACATAATGCTGACAAGATACACTGTAATGTGTGCTAGAGGCAAGGCTGAGAACCTGTCTCTGTGGGAGAAGTGTCTTATACTGTAATTAACTGGGAAATATTCAGGAAAAGAAAATATTCAAACAAAGTGTGAACTTCTGTGGAAAAACAGACTCTGCTGGCTAGACACCTAAATTAACATGTTGTAAGCAACATTAAAACTGTATCAATTTACTTACTTTAAGACATTGAACCAGAGATAATATTATTGTCTCTCTTACACTGTAAGATTTTGGAAGCAGGGCTGTTTGTCTTGTTCAAGCACAAAGAGTTTCTTTGATAATGTATTCAAGAGGTGCTCCAAGTACGTACTTTTATTCTTTGTATAGGTCGTACAAAGGGTCGCAGACAGGAGGCATAACTTTGAAATGAAAGTGACTCAAAGTAAATGAAGAGACATTTCCAGATTGGTGGGGTAGAAGTGAAGGCTTCAGCACCTACTTAGAGATGGGATATGTAGAAAGGACAGACCTGGAAAAGAAGTGTTAATCAAATGAATGGCAGAGGGAGGGAAAAACAAGTTCAGAGTTAGCCGTTGTAGGTAGAAACTGGAAATGGAAAATTTCAATTAGAAACTGGAATTGGGAAAAAGAAGAAAAACAGAATACAGTTATAAACTTTGGCCTAATCTTAAACCTTTGCCATTTTGAAAATATAACATACACATAAGGGAAATCTAATGGGTTTTTTAAATGTAATATTGTTAGTGGACTGTAGAGTTCCTCAAAAGGGAAAAGTTCATAGTTCATTGTGCCTATCAAGATCTTCATTAATATACTCCAGTCCTTTTCTGCGTCTGTTTTCTCCAGGAACATGAAAACCAAAGCCAGCGTTACCACTCCAGTTTTGGTCTTTCTCTTGGGTGTTCTTGAGCATCTCAGGAATTCACAGTTGAATACTTGTTCACTGTGTGTTATTCCTGTCTCTGCTTCCTCTGAAGCTTGTACTTTTGCAGGTGATTTGGATAGATTGCGCTGGCTGCCAAGCAAAGAGGTCAATTGGCTGGGAACACACTTTAGATTCCCAGCAATACTGAATGACCCTGGGAAAATGACTTCTGTTTTCTGTACCAAAGCTTTATCGCCTCTGACATAAAAATAATGCTGACCTCACTCACAAAATTATTTTCAGAAACACAGTTGTACAACACTCTAATTTTCCCTCATTTTTACTGACTTCGGTGATGTGTTCATTCCTTTCAACAGCAACTTATTTAATTAGCTACAAACTAACTCCACTCAGTGATCAGTTTCTTCAGGTCAATTTTGTTCTCTGGCCCACTTTACCTGCTTTGTCCCTGTTACTCTTTCCAAATACTTCTCTTACAATCAGTAAAGGGAAAAGAAACTTAGTTGAAAAAGTTGCAAAGTCAGTGTGACCTGAATGAATGTGATTTTCAGAGCTACTTATATGCAGATAAGGCAGAAAAGAGGAGAGCTTTCAAAATTTTCATAATTGATGGGGCAAAGAAAACAGGAACTCCAAAGAAACTGCCTAAAGAACAGTTAGCTGAGGCTCAAAAGAGATGAAAAAGCTGTAGATATTGACCTTCTTTTTGAGATACTCAAGAAGGATCAATAATATTGAGATCACACACAGTGGAAGGAAAAAAAAACCTCAGAAAGCTATAATCAGAATCACATGATAGATCATAAAGAACGTGTAAAAGAAATGTTCCGAGCAGAGTGAGGACTAAAACTGAAGTTTAAAAATCATCAAGGAATCTATGTTGTAAAAGCTAGTCAGGGAACAGGGAGGATGATCATTTGGTTTGCATAAGAAGATATTAGAGATTATGAGGTCAAATATGTATGGTTTCTAAAACTAGGGAAATAGTGACAGTTCTACACAGAGAGAAGAACATCTAGTGGAGGTTAAAAAAGTAGGCTGATCTACTGATTTGGTATATAATGCAAATGATGAGAAATGAGCACACCTATAAATAAGGAAAACTAAGCTATCAGCTGTATTCATAGATACCCACATGGTTTTTGTGTCCATCTGAGATGTCTATTCACTCTTTTGTATTATAGATGTTGCTTATCTCAAACAGCTTCACTGTGTCTTTGGCTTTGCAGAGAAGAAACTCTTAGACTTGCTTTTTTTTAAGATTGAAAGTCTTCCATAAAAAAAAGTGGAGCACTTCAGTGCCTCAGGATGGCTCTACACCATACTCACTGATTTGAAATTATTGCAGCAGTTCAATTTTTGTAATACATGTCCTTCTTTTAAATGGCAGGGGTTCAGGGCTTGCAAATGAGAAAATAATTTAAAATTATTCGTGTGCTTCATATTTTTAGGAGACTTTCATTCTTCCAAATTAGAATTCCAATTTGTGAAGCGCTCCAGTAACTTTAAATTGCTGTGTACTCTAGATCCAAACCCTAAACTTTCCAAAGTGAAGATCATATAAAACTGCTAAAATAATTCTGAATTAAATTACAGATACATGACTAGAATTTCAATTTAGTTTTATTTTAAATCCTTTATTTTAAAAAGTCCTGATCTGAACTAACTACATAAACTCATATGTTCATTTTCTGATGCTCTTGAATTTTTCATAGTCATGTTAAAAACTTTCTGTTTAATTATTGTGAATGTCAAAGTATTGTTGGGAAAAGCTGAATTCTTTAATATCTTTTTAAAAGGGACACTTTCTTCATTTTCTATCACACAATATATATAGACCTCAGACTACTTGCAGGTTATTAAGTTTTTCTATATATGGCCCACAAAAAACTCATCTGTAGTTACCATTGACAGAACCATCTGATGATCTCCTGTGGTAGGCTGGGAAAGGCAGAGGCAGGAGCTGATCAACACTTCGAGAGCCAGCTCTTTCCCCAGTTCTTCCTTTTATCTTGCACAGCAGCAAGAATGTATATTTAAGCTTTTCTTTTAAGGCTTTACAATGCAAGATTTGGTCATGTATGTGAAGGATATTTGCTATGCATCCACAACGTATCCTGAGATATGAAGGGCTAATACATAGTGTACCAGTGCTTATGCATAAAACAAATATAAAGTCAGAGAAAAGAGTTTCTCCACTATTCAGATACAATCCGCTGGATGCTCAGCCCTTTTATGAATATTTTTTTTGTGTAAAACCATTGACCCAGAATTTTCTGGACATTTGCAAAGCAGAGTGTGGAGCAGCATCCCATGCAAAGACAAAATTTTATGCATAGCACTTCTATAATTCCATAGAAAACCATCAGAATGCTCAGAAATGTGAGGGAATGAGGGTGAAATCTGAATGCACACTTTGTTGAATTGATATGTTGGCATTTGACTTTGCTGTATACACACACATGATTTTCCCCATAAATGTTGCCAAGTTGCCCAAAATTTCATTCAACTTCAAATATATTACCATAGTCACAGAATAGTGCAAACAAGTATGTGACTTTCTTTATATTTAAAATAAAGAATAATGTATTCCTCCTTAGCCTGCTAAAGAGGTAGAAGGGATCTCAACACTTACACTGATTTTTTAAAGAAGGGCCACGCTTACTGGTACATTCTGTCGCACAGTGCTCTATTGATGCCAATCACCTTAATCAGCTGAATAAACTCAGTTCATGCCTGCTGTGCATAACTGAAGAAGTACAAACAAGCAAAGCAAAGCAAAGCACACCAGCGAAACTGGCTCAATATGTCATTAACAATAACATTAAAAAGGCATTAGGTTTAACACCTAAGCAACTAGAATCAAAATTCAGGAGGAATGCAGGTATCCTGGTATTGAGTTTTATTTGACCCTGCCTAAAAATGGATTTCTATGTCTTCTCCTAACCAGAAGTAGTTGGAACAGTGATTCTTCATTCTTCCATTAAAGTTTCTTTTACGTCAGTATCTACTTTCCATTACCTTTAAAAGAATGTGCTAACATAAACACCAAAAGTTCAGACTTTTACTCTGAATAAGTGATGCAAGTGTAGTAAAGTATTTTCTTAAAGAATGGGGTAAAGCCGCTTTCTGAGCTGTCTGCCCTCCCTTTCAAGCCTAAACTCCATACAGTTCTGAACTGCCTAGGGCTAACTTAAGCCTGTGGATAACAAAAATTTGTGTAAAGATACTTGTTGCAATGCCAAAGATGGTACAGGCTCCTGTTATAAATAAATGCCAAGCATAACCATGCATATGAACGTTTATACAGTTTTCATGGAAAGGTTATTGTCTAGGTTGACTACATAGGAATGATACTTTTGCATGTACTCAGTGCTCAGTGACATTTCTTCACACCAAAGGTACCTCCAAAATGCTCACAGTTTATCCTGGAAGTGGAGATGTCTCTCTTTTTGCACAACATCTGTAAGCAGATAGAATTTATTAGTTCCCAACTTTCTTAGTTCCTCTTCTCCTTTCTGAGGAGTCCAGCTTCAGTCAATAACCACATTACTTACTTTGTCTGCTGGCTTTAACCCGAAGTCTTACAGGTAAGGATCACGTTAGAGCCGTGGATTTGACCCAGAGAATCTTTCTGATGAGATCCTGAACCAGATTCTTATCACCAGGAAAAGAAGGGCAGTGCAGGGATTTATTGTTTTAAACTCTACTACTCTGCTGACCTGCCAGTGGGAGTCCCCAGCCCAGCTGCAAGTTGGCTCTCTGCCACCATCAGCTCTGTTTGAACAGGAAACCCTGCTTTTAACACAGAGAAAATCAATGCAGTGGGCAATTGGATGTGAGAAATTACATGCAAGAAGTATAGTTATTATGGGATTTTTTCCCCCATGTTTTCCAGCCATTTTTCCCTATTCCCAGCTACAAAAAGAAGCGCTAAGAAAAGAAACAAAATTAATCAGATGAGCAGCAGGAGAAACAACTACTCATAATAAAAATATTTGCTCCTAAGAAATGTTGATAGAAGTTTTCATTTTGGAATGTTGGTTAAATTAATTTTTCTATACAAATTTATAGAGTCTAAGGGAAATCAATAACATCCTAACTAGAGAATTTTGGGCCAATTTTGCTTGATAATCAGGAATTTTAGGTCTTAAATACCCATGCTTCAGAAAAAGAAAGGAAAAGAATTCCTCTGTCATGCTGACAAAGATGAAATCGCTTAATATACCTAAAAATTTCTTGTCTAGAAATCCGTAGGGGGAACCTTGCATATTCAGTAAACCTTATGTGAGAATGACAAAAACTTGTTACATGAAAGATACATGTTGCATTTATTCATAGCAGACCGTCTGAACATACTGTTCTTATTCTGACATGTGAGATGAGAACCTATAATCAGCTGACCTCCTTTCATGTAGAGATAAGAGATTACTTTTATGGACTTGTTTGGGGGGTTTTTAGAAATTTATTTCACATGTAAAGAAATAGAAAGCTGGAAATGAAGACTGTGTAAATTTTATGCAAACTTTCAGTCTGCCTTGAATTCCAGACCCTCTTGACAGAAATGTTGATTTTCAAATTTTAGACTAAAATTCCTCAGATTTTGGCTGGTTCTATTCTTTTAAATATGAATTAATTGAAAAAGGAGGCTCTGCTTTTTGTTAAAACAAAGTGACTGTTTGTAGGGGAAGCCCAACTCAACAGTTCTGCCTCGTGTTTCAAATTCAGATAAAACACAATACCAGAAAACATTAAACTGATTTCAGTTTTCACTGCAGCCTCTTCAAAGAACTCTACCAGAAACCATCTTTTGGAGAGACACTCTTCACTGTATGTCCACTGGGATTGCACCTAAGTTTGATGCCATCTACTAACATTAATCTAATTGTTGTGTAAAAATAATTTTAAGAACACTGAAACTTTCCAAATAAGTTTTAAAACACATGCTCCGAAAGTCTCTATCTATAATTACATAAAATTAGAAGATACTCTGAAAATTGTGCCAAAAGAGTTCTTGAATTTAAATTCAGTTTCTTCAGTTCAAAATCGCCAGTGGCTATTCTGACTATTGTTACTGGGTGTGTACCATATCGGTTTGGAACTCTACTGCTATATACTTGCCACCACTTTGTGATATATAAAGACACATATGATTTTAGTGCTATGAGATCTGTATTCTCGCTCCTCACTGTTGCAGAATTCTTTATAGTGAGCCCACAATGACAGATTTAGAAAAGAATGAGAATTTAAAATGGTGTCTGTTCCCCCTAGGCATCGTATATTTCTGAGGCATTAAATTGTATGAAATTTCTAAATGTCCAAACCTTGTCACCAGCTTGGCATGCAAGCAACACAGATATGACAGAAGGAATATTAAGGGCTAATTTTATAACATCAATCTGTTTGTCATCAGCATACAAATGAAATTTAGGCCCACATTGACAGATCAGATTATTAAAGAGAACTGGGTACAGATTAAAAATCAGAGCCTTGAGAAGAGAAACCTGTGTGACACTTGCAGAGAAATTTTTGTGGAACTGATCAAGCCACAGGAGGTAAGACAATCTCATTTGGATAGAATTAAGTAGAACCAAGAAACAGCACTTCAAAGCACCTCTTACAAAGAACTGAGTATCTACTTATGTCAAAGACAGCTATTGTAGGTTGGAGGCTAACTAGAAAAAATTCTGCTTAGGTTCTCAAGGAACTGCTGGTGACCATAATGATGAAAGCTTGGTAATGTATTGTGATCTGAAACCAAACTAATCCTAAAAGAGCAAGTGCCCATCAGAAGGCAAAAAGAACACCTATCCATTCAAGGGAACTAGCAGAAAAGCCCAAGATTATCAAATAAATTATCTAAGAGAAATGAAAATTAAAATTAATTTCAGGGTCCTATACAAGTTTTTACAGTGACTAACATGAGTATGAATAAGTTTTCCTGAAGCGAAGTTAGGATGTTAACAGATCACATAGAGTCATAGAATCATTTAGATTGCAAAAGACCTCTAGGATCATTGGGTCCAATCATTAATGTAACACTGCCAAGTCCAACACTAAACCATGTCCCTAAGTGCCACATCTACACATCTTTTAAATTTCTAGGGATACTGACTTAACCACTTCCCTTGGCAACCCATTCCAATGCCTGGCAATCCTTTCTGTGAAGAATTTTTTCCTAATATCCAATCTAAACATCTCCTAATGCAACTTGAGCCCATTTCCTCTTGCCCTGTCACTTGTTACTTGGGGAAAGAGACTGACTCCCACCACACTACTGCCTCCTCTCAGGCAGTTGTAGAGAGTCTCCCCTGAGCCTCCTTATCTCCAGGCTAAACAACCTCAGCTCCCTCAGCTGCTCTTCATAGGACATGCTCCAGATCCTTCACCAGCTCCATCGCCCCTCTCTGGATTCGCTCCAGCACCTCAATGTCCTTCCTGCAGTGAGGGGCCCAGAACTGGACACAGGACTCAAAGTGTGTCCTCACCAGTGCTGAGTACAGGGCAACAATCACTCCCTAGTCCTGCCGGCCACATGATTTCTGATCTCATCCTATCAAATTGATAACTGTGTTTGAGGAGAACTGAGAGTGAATATTTCCTTGGGTTTGAAACACTGTTTAGTTTAACCATAAGCTTGAGTACAAGACACAGGAAAAACACGAAGAGTAATGAGGACATGATCACCTGCTATTTTGAAGAGAAAGAAGTACCAAATCCTAGCCAAAAAAATAGGAACGTCTGAGAGCATGTTTCTTTGTTACTAAGAAAATCAAAGCAATTTGTCACAGGTGCTAGAAAGCACTCCCAGGTTACCTTCAAGTTTTTACAACAGTAGCAGAGGAATCAATCAATCCATGTAAGTGTATGCCCAAAAGTGAAAGCATTTTCCCATGCTGTTATTAGTATAATGACTGATAAATATCCAGTAGTTACATATTGATAATAGATAACAAAGGGCTGAATATTGAGCCCTGGGGATGCCTCAAGTCTGACTCCACATGGATGATTAAAAGGTGTCTGTAGGGTGTTAAATTTATTAGAAGCATTCAAGTGTAATACGAGTAATTCCCAGACATGTTTCAGGAGTAGAAAACAAAATTTCATGGTTTGTAATATCAAATGTTGCAGTAAACTTACAGAGAAAGGAAAGGAAAACCTTTGCCACAGTTTGTCAGCAGACCATTTTTCATTCTTTATCTGCAAGGAGGAACTACAAGGCAGACTTGAAATATTCTTCACCAGCTTTGTTCCAGCTGAGCAAAACCCAAACGAGTCCCTCATACGTGAGAATTTAGGCAAAAATTATAGATATTGAAATTAATTTGTCAAAAAACAACAACAAAAAAACACCAAAACCAAAAGCAACAGGATAAAACAGAACTAAAAACCTAAACCAAACCCAACTCAACAGAGAAGGGGGGAAACTATTGTCTTATAATGTGATTCATAATAGGCAATGCAATGGACAGAGACAACTACATCAGACAATATAAAATACTGAAGAAGGATACCTAAAACATTTTTTCTCTTTCGTGTTGTGTACATAAGTAGAAATAGACATGGAAAATCAGACATCTCAATGAACCTTAATTCAATACTTTGCAATTGTAGATGACATTACATGTTTATGGGCAGTTGTCTAGTTGCTTTCATTAAGGAGGATCAATGAGGTACACATCTATTATATTATGGATTTTTATGATGGCCGTTTATATGATGAACTCGGTGGCTGGCTTCAAGAGTATTTGCTTTTGAAGCTATAACTCTATCCTCATTTTCCTTCTGAATGCCTGGAGCCTCCTTCTCAAAGAAGAGTTTCAACCACAACCACTTTACTGTTGTTGAAGTTGAATCATTCTGAAAAAAAAAATAGCTTTCATAGGGGTAGAGGGATCAAATTAAATAAATCCTGTTTCTGTAGCCAAATTGATTTCCAAGAGAACAGAATAAGGGGAAAACTTTGGATTCTGGGCATGTTGGTGTCATGTTTGCATTCTGGGTATCTTTTGCATCAGCAATTCTGACATAGCCCTGAAAGCAGGCTACAGTCCAAGATTGTTTCACATTGCAAGAATGAGGCATACCTGTGTTTCTACAGACAGTCATAATCTACTTTACTTACTGGTTCCATAATTCTTGTGTTCTGTCTGTGGTTCATTTCAGCCTGAAACCTGCCGAGGGCTCTACTTGCAGCCTGATGCTGCAAGGCTCATCATCCTGGAGGGTGCGAGTCAGGGAACTCAGTCCCCTCACCGACCACAAATCTGAGAAATTTCTCTCCCCTTCATAATACACATAGATGTTTTGATTTTTTTTTTCCATTTTGCTAATGCCAGCGCAAATATTAAGGGGCACGTCCCTCACACACACCAAAACTATGACTTTCTGTGTCTGATTTTCCTCCTGTGCTAAGGAGATCAGCACAACATAAATCCATAGTGCCTACCCAGTAGTCCTGGATCATCCAGGGCCCATCCCAGCCGAAAAGCTTTAGATCTGCCACAGCAAACTGAGGGTGCAATCATTCTTAACAGGCTAAGCCAGAAATGCCTAGTATCTACACCTACATGCATCCTACCATGTTTTAGTAGGGAGTAAAGAGAAATTTCCTGATGCTCATCTCACCTCCATTAAGAAAGCAGTTCTTTTCTATTAATGCTGAAGCTGTCTGTGGGATTCATTGTACATTGGACCATAATAGAGCCCTGTGTTTACGGACCTGTCTTAAACCAGAGTTCAGGATAGATGTAAAAATATGTGTAATAGAGAAAATTCTTAAATGAAGAAAAAGAAATCTTATTAGTACAAATAAAAATTTTTAAATTACACTGGAGTCAGCTTACAGAATAAGATGCATTGGGAAATGATCATTGTGCTGCTAGTATGCAAATCTGTAAGGATGTTTTATCAGCCTTGAGTCTATTGAGCAGGGTGATTGAGTTTATCAGCACCCCGTCCTGCTGCCTGGCCAAGATTTCAAAGAACCTATGAAGGAATCAAACAGAACTTGAATGTTTCCTGTGATGTAGGGAAAAAAGAATGCTGTGATTAGTATAATTAATTAATGGACATTTGTAATCCATTCTTGCAATGCCATAGGAAAAGACATCTCAAGGTCCTTCCCTGTTCAATGTATTGTATTAATTTGCATGACATTTGCTCGTTGTACTGGATGATACAGTTTATCCTAAAGCTGGTAATAAGGATCCCAGGATCTTCAGAAAAGTGCTGAAACTTTTTATTGCCCTCACTGGATTAAGACAAAAATGAGAAAAAACTCTTATTCAGGGCCTTAATCATTATATGTGTCCCCTGTCTACATGTGCTTGGATTGTGGCACGGCACCTTGACCTCAGAGAGCATCAGGGTAGCTCCACGAGGGAAGGTGAGGCTGACGGGAAAACCTCTGATGAAAGGTGCAGGTTCAGCCACAGCCCACTGATCACCAGACAGCCTGCAGTGATGTGACAGGTCTGAGATCAAGCTGGGAAGTCCAGTCAGCAAGGCAAGGTGAGGACTGGCATGGTGCAAGGCCAAGCACATCACAACAACAGCACAGCACAGACATGAACCAAGGGCAGGGGCTGGGCTTCAGAGCAGCCCCTGAGACGACGGGTGAACTGTGTGTACTTAGAGGTCCCAGCTTTTCACACCTTTTTCCTTATGGCATAGGTGTTTTCCCACTGGTCAAAAAGGCATGCAGGTCTGGCAGATCAGAAGGGAACTCGAGCACAGGAAGCCAAGCCTCTGGGAAGTGGTGCGGGGAAAGAGGTCACAGAGGAGGTTGATGGAAAAAGACAGTTATAAACTCATCAGAACAATCAAAACCTATTGGCAAAATCAGGGCTCTGACACTTGTAAAGAAAATACAACTTTTATAAAAGTGTCCGTTCTATTTGCCAGTCACTTTAGTTTTGGTTTTTAAATTGTTTATATGTAATACACTACAGTATTAGCATATATCTTCTTTGTTCCTCGAAGTTTCTATTTAACTCAACAGGATTTGCTTGCAGAGGTCAATGATCAAAAAAAAAGGGTTTTTTCAGAATTATAAAATGTGCAGTATAGGACCTTATCTACCTTCTTGAAGGTGATATGGCTTGTCAACTCTAAATAACTTCACAGAGAACTTTGTACCTCACAGGAGGTCATTGTGTAAGAAAATTAGGCATTTGATCATTGACCCACTTCATGATTCAGTTTCACAGATTGAGTTTAATTCTGTGGCAGAAAGAACTTTGCTAATACTGTTTGAACTATTTATTAGTCCCTTTTACAAATCTCATTGTTTTTCAATATGATGAATACAATGCTTAACAGGGGAACTTTTCCACAGAAAATCAATTTTCTGCAATATTATTGTGATCCTGTATAGGACAATAAAACACTGAAAAATACTTCTTATTATCATTGATTTGACTATGGTATGCTTTATAGTTTAGATTTCTCAGTGTGTCAACTAATTAGCTTCACAAATCACTAAGAAAATTCAACTGTTTCCAATTGATTGTTATGAACATATAAAATGGTTTCTGCATCATCTAAAAATGAAATATGACCTTTTAAATGTTTAAACTTTACTTCCCTTTTTTGTGAGTCATGATACTCTGGTTCGTGTTCTATATTATACTCCTGTTGAAGCACTGTTCAGACACTTAAGATAAGCCCAGCGTTTAAAAATATGTTCAATTTGATTGTAAAGTATGTATTCAGATTATAATGAGTGTTTCATATAAGCATAGAGATTAAGTCTCTTAACTGGCAAATGGGGAGCCTGTCCACCCCAGAGATTAGTCTGTCTCACTTTTTCTGTTCTGAGCCTGAATGCCACAGTAATTTCAATTCCTAAATTAGGCGGTTTAAATACACCCCTGAGTCAATTACACAAAGCCAACACTTCAAACTCAGGGTAAGTGGCTGTACAAATGTCTCCTTCCTCCTCTCCCCAGCACATACACACACAGAAGCCCATATACGACCTTGAACACACACACTGCAGACCTGCTCCAAAGCCATCAAAGCCAGCTGAAACTCTTCTGCTTACTTCAGCTGGTTTTGGATCTTACATTTGCATTTGTAAAACAGTTCTACTCAGTTCTGAAATCTAATAGGTCACATCTGTGCAAATCCTGGAACAGGCATACAACAATTAAAAAAAAAAAAAGTCATACAGCTTTCTAAGCCATGAGGATAAACTGCCAAGTTTTACCTAGTCCTATTCCCAATTTTGTGCTCAAATGTACCAGATACAGCACAGTCCTATTACAGTAATCAGTAGTGGAGGACACTTCAGCACTTTCAGGAGTGTAGCTCCCTTTAGAAGAAATCACTGGCTCGTAGCACATATTAAAGGAGGTTATTCAAGAGATCACTTACCTTTGCCTCTGGCCCATTCCCAGAAGACTGTTCTATAGGCTGCTCTTAAAAACTTCAGATGATGGAGATTCCACAGCTCCCCAAGGCAGTATGATCAAGGCTTCACTGTGTCTACAGCTGGGAAGTTTTCCTTAGTATCTCCTACTTCCATCTAAGCTCAGCATTGCTTTTTTCTAGTCTCTGGCAGAAAAGAGGGGGACAATACTTTCTCTTCTTTGCAACCTCTTGTACATGAGAAAACTGTTTTCATCTTTCCTCTCAGGTTTTCTTTTTTCTCAACTAAATATGCCAGTTGTTACAGTTTTTCTCATAGGTCATGTTTTCTGGATCTTTTATCTTCTTTGTTGCTCTCTTCTGTGCTCTCTCCAATTGTTTTGCCTTTTCATCAAACATTGTGTGTTAAACTGGACACTGCCCTGATGCCTGGTTTCAGTAGAAGATTAAACTATGAAAATATTTTCTAGACATATATATACTTCTCTTTTCGTTGGATTTGCAAAGGAAGGGGAGTATTTCATGCCTCACATTTCTCGGGACGCTAAGCAGAGTAGAAGATAGTGAGTCCAAACATGAGATCACAACATTGTTGTTTGTCAACAATACATAACCAAATGCCAGTTATTGACATAGGTCTACTTTGGTGTCATAAGATTCCAGTAATCCAGTTCAGGCTGCTGATGGTTGTTTTTCAAGAGTTAATTTCTTTTGCATATCCTCCAACCATCCTATCTGTTGGGTGTTGGATTTTGCACATCTTTCATTCAGATGAGTTTGAAATCTGTACAGTTTGCTATTTTTCATATTAGTCTTGAATTAAAATACCTACTACCTCTTCTACAGAAGAGAAGGTGGGAAGAAATAGATCTTTTCTTAGCACTAAATTTTTAAAATATGTTAGATGAAATGAGTGCAAAAATGATGTGGCTTTCATATGTTGCAGAGTTGACTCATAAGCTGAAGAAAAGTGGTTGAGAAATATGATCAAACAATGTTTTAGTGACCTATTAATCTAATGAGATTCCAAAGAGGAACTGCAGAGATGAAAGATTAGCTGGAAAGAGGAGCAATTGTGGTTGATAGTAAATACAAAATGAAATACTGTATGTGGCTGTAACTTCATAGCCAGAGTCATAAATATATACACACTCTGTTTGCATGAGCTTTCCACACAATTCCCTTGGGAGTTAGTGAAAAATCTGCTTTTCCAAAAGAAAGCTTTGGTAATTTTATATACTGTCTTTTCTTTTATGAAGCAACCTCTATTCATTTACCCAAAAGAAAAAATAAACAGTTAAAACAGTTATTCTAGTTCTCTGTGTATAATGCATGGTGTGCATTTGTGAAAGGACCCAAAGCTGGTAAAACAAAAAATGTAGGAGTCACACAATAGCTGGAGGCCTCTTCCCTTCATTAATGTGATGACTTACTTGTCACAGAAAGCAGTGCTTACAGTACATGCATTTATGGCTATGTTTGATCTGTTGCCTCACGGACACAGAAGCGACATATCCAGAAAGACCTTCACAGAACCTTAGCGTGACCTTTGCAGGTTCTGGCAGCAATTTCACGGGAAATCTCTAAACAAGAGTACAGATAAAGAAGCAGGCTTGTGTGCTGACTATACTAGAATATACTCAGATAAATTCTTATATAAATTCTGTGAAATTATCAGGTTGCTGTTGTCGTTTGCACTTCAACTTTCAAAAACACCGTTTCATTGTATGCATGGTAGCGTTAGAACCAGATTCTTCATGGACTTGAATATGTAAAGGTGTGACTATCTACATATATAACATTGCATAGACAACTGTGTGAATGCTCAGATTCTCAGTTATATGAACGGTGATACGTCCTGTATATCAAGGTTTCCCTTGTCAATTCAAAAGAACAAAAATACTATGCAAACAAGTTAATTTCAAGAGAAAAAACAAGATTTAATGGCAGACTATTTCTGAAGCATTAATGAAATCTAATGTTGCAGCTTGTTTTTAGTCTTAGCATTTATCTCTAAAGCAACTTCTACAAAGTTGATTAAAAGACTACATCAATTTACTTTTAAATCAGAAATTAAGTGTTTTGAGCAGAGTATTGTACTTATAAACACACCTGTTTTTCATTATTTGAGAGAAAATCCTATTCACATAATTTTGCTATTTTTTCTAATTAACTTCTAATGCTATTACAAGCATAAATTGCTATTAACTTCATTTGTCAAAAACTCTTAAATATTTATTCCTCATATCCAAGACCATTTCCCCTCATGTTCTTATCCCATTCCTCAGTTTTGCCATCACCTTTCATATACACCACGTCTACTTCAGGCTTGAGCAAAACTTATATTAACATCTTGCAGGTAGTGCTGGATTTGTCCTTCATCGTGAAGCAGAAGTTCACATACATCACTGTTAAATGAGGATAAGATATTTGAAAACCTGTTAATTTGCTGGGGGAGGTACATAAACATGCTGAACACAGAAATCACAAAGATGTTTTAGGAAAGTTTACAGAACTTTTAATTAAAGTGCCATCTGCTATGTACAGACATAAAAGAATTTCTTGGACAGAATATGCACAGAGGCATTATGCAATAAGCTTTGCTTCTTCCTGACACCCATCTCAAGTAGTGCAGTGCTTCTTTTCCTCATAGCTGCTCCAGGCCACAGTCTTTCTTGAGTTGCATTGCCACCCTTGCCTCCTGTTAATAAGTCCTCCCTTTCATGCCACAGTTCTCACTTTTAAACTAGGAGTAGCACAAGGGCAGCTGCATCAATAATATTTTCTCTCAGATGTAAGCGTTCATTTTTTCTAGTCAGTACTTCCATGGAACTCTCTCCAGTCAAACCATTTCATGTCAGCGGTGAAATTTTATATCAGTTTCACATGGTTTCACTCATGGAAGAGCTGCAATATCCAGGTAGAAAGTAAAGCAGCATGATCTCTCTTGCCATTTACTGACTTCTGCCAGGACTTGTACCAGCATTTTTGCCAATAAATGTACCTTTCCCAATGACATTGAACAGTAATGACTGACAATTAAGCGGGGCAATGTTAGCATGAACTTTGCTTAACAAATAAGCATTTTTTGCAACTACTAGCAAATATTTAATTGCCTATTGATATTGTCAACAAACAAATACGGTGAGATGTCTTCTCCTGGATGTTCAGCACAAGTCATGCTAATAATCTTGTACAGGTACTCTAGACTTCAAATTACTTCTCTCAGGAACTGAAGCATTTGAGAAACATCAAGACAAATATCTCTAGATCATGGAAATGACAAGGTTGGAATGTATTATCAGTCATTTTTCTTTTACAAATCAGAGAGGAGGGGCTGATAAGGTAGAAATATTACATGTACAGAGAGGCCTTTAAAACGTTTTGATAGAGAAGGATGTTTCTGTGATTATCACTATTATTTGCAATCAAGTTGGAATTGATTGCTAATTCTGCAAATTGTTGCAAAAATCTATTAAATTAACATAAATCTGTTTACAGTATTTGCTGCACTCGGTTTAATCACAAATAATAATTTACATTATTAATAGAAGTTATAGTGATACTATAAAGATCATTTATTTGAATTTACATTTTTTTAAAGGTCATCAGAATTAAAATTCAAGAATTTTCTGCTCTGATAATCAAGTACAGCGTTTGCCATCTAGAATATATGACCACTGATCCTACTTTTTGAATTTTAATTCATTGATATTTTGTAATTCTTAGATGGAAATAGCTATGATTTCACAAGAAACTTGGGCGTATGAATACCTTTGACTCTATGAGCAAATCTGCTGGAATCACTGGTATGTGAAGTTATAGACATATTTAAATATTATGCTGGTCCATGGTCTCAGAGAAGCAATGGATTACAGCATTTGTGAATTCCATTTCCTACACTAAAAATCTGAATTTTACTCACAGAAAGTTATTCCAGAGTAAAAATTGATGAAATGAAAAACAACCCAGGCTTTGAAGACAGTACGTTCAGTAGAAGTGGAATTTTGATTAAAATCTATTAGTTTTGATTTTTTTTATATTCAAGTGAGCTAAAAATCGTAAATTTGTGAAACATAGAAAAATAGAGCTTTCAAATATTTGAAATTTTAAAGTGATTGAATTAATATTTTTCTGAAGCAGAATTTTTTAAAAAAATCTCATCAAGGAGTACTAGTACTAGTGTCCTTATAATTCTTTTCCAGGAATCTGCAGGAAATTACAGTTTGCATTGTACTATATATTAGTATTAATTAAGATATCATTGAAAATGAAGGATGGTTTAATTCAACTAATGCTGCAATCATTTAAATTAGTTTTAATGTTAGATGGCCTGAAAGATAAAAAGATATTAGACATTAAAACACAAGAAAAGTTACAGCTGAGGTCATTGTTTCTGTATTTCTGACCTTGAGTGAGTGTTTCATTCCTCCATTTTTCCAAAAGTGCTAACATATTTGCATGAGTTTCTATCATATAACCTTTAGAATGAGTTACTCTTTAAAGCATTTACTAGTGCTATTTTCATACGCACCCACCTGTAAAACTAGATATCTTACTCATTGAAAGCATAGGGCAAGAAAGAGCAATAAAAATTTCTGAGGTAAGTTGAAAATGGTTTTCTTTTCCTATAACTCCTCTGTACATTTTCTTTAAAATGTCATGACTTCAAAGTTTGATAGCTGACAGGCCTGCAGGGTTAGAAGCAAGGTCTGTGAGTCCAATTGCAAAGCTGAGGATTTTTCCCTTTACAAGTTATTGCCTCTAGCCCTGCAGGACTAGTAGGTATTGGACTTAAAAGCAGTGACATTTTTAAATACAGAGTAGATGTTACTGGCTTGGGATTAAAACTTGACCATTCTAAGGGTCAGGAGGTATAATTTTATAGAGAAAAAGGCAATGCTGTGAAGAAAAGCAGCAAATATTTTTATAAGTGCTTAACAGTTAAGATCGTGCACAGAATAAAAAGTGTGAAGCCATCGATAGGGTAAATCTAAAAGTAGACCTTACAAAGTATATCAAAATCAGACAAGATACAATAACAAATATCTCTATTGTAGCATCTATTATGTATGTCTAATATATATATATATATAAATACAATCTCAATAAAATACATTTCAGGATGTGAGTGTACTTGTAAAGTTCCAATTCTACACTATAAATTCAAGGACAGAAGAAATTCTCTCTCATATGAGATAAAACATTAATTCAAAGCAATAAAGATTAAATTCTGTTCAATGTCCACTTATGGGGTGCCAAGAAATTAAATTTTTAAGTTTAGGATGTCATAGCACCTCAACTATATATTGAGACACAGCCAAGATACTGCTGTCTCAGCACTATGTTTTGGGTTTAATATGCCCATAGAATCATAGAATCATAGAATTAGTAAGGTTGGAAAATACCTCTAAAAGCATCAAATTCAACTATTAAGCCATCACTGCCAAGTCCACCACTATACCATGTCCCTAAATGCCACATCTACAAGTCTTTTAAATAACTCCAGGAACGATGAGTCCATCACTTCCTTGGGCATCCTATTACATTGCTTGACTAGCTTAGTCTTTCCTAATGTCAAATCTGAACCTCCCCTGGTGCAACTTCAAGCCATTTCCTCTTGTCCTGTCACTTGTTACTTGGGAGAAGAGACTGACTCCCACTTCACTACACCCTCCTTTCAGGGAACTGTAGAGAGCAACTCCTTTTCTCCAGGCTAAACAACTTCAGCTTTCTCAGCCACTCCTCCCAGGACTTGTGCTCCAGACTCTCCACCAACCTTGTTGCCCTTCTCCGGATTCACTCCGTCACCTCAATGTTCTTCTGGTAGTGAGGGGCCCAGAACAGGGCACAGGATTTGAGGTGTGGCCTCACCAGTGCCGAGTACAGACGGACAATCCATGCCCTGGTCCTGCTGGCCACACTATTGCTGATACAGGCCAGGATGCCATTGGCCTTCCTGGCCATCCAGGCACTCTTCTGTCTCACGTTCAGCTGCTGTCAACCAGCAGCCCCAGGTCCCTTTCTGCTGAGCAGCTTTCCAGCCACTCCACCCCAAGCTTGTAGCGCTGCAGGGGTTTGTTGTAACCGAAGTGCAGGATTTGGAACTTTGCTTCGTTGAACCTCATGCTGTCTTTCTCAGCCCATCGATTCAGTCTGTCAAGATCTCTCTGTACAGCCTTCCCACCCTCCAGCAGACCAACACTCCCACCCAAACTGGTGTTATCTGTGAACTGAGTTCAATTCCCTCATCCAGAACACTTGTAAAGATTTTAAACAGGACCAGCCGCAATACTGAGAACTGAGAAACTCCACTAGTGACCATCCACAAACAGGGTTTGACTCCACTGACCACCAGTCTCTGGGCCCAGCCATCCAGATAGTTTTTATGCAGTGAACAGTCCATCCATCCAAGCCATAAGTAGTCAATTTCTTCAAGACAGTCCTGTGGGAGGCAGTATCAAAGGCTTTAGAATGTCCAGGAAAACTACATCTGTAGCCTCTCCCTCATCCACTAGGCAGGTCAGCTGGTTGCAAACAATCAGGTTGGTTAAGCAGGACCTGACTTTCCTAAACCCATGTTGGCTGGGCCTCATCCCCTGGTTGCCCTGTACCTGCCATGTGATGGCACTCAGGATGATCTGCTCCATGACCTTCCTGAGCACCGAGGCCACACTGACAGGCCTGTAGTTCTCTGCATCCTCCTTCTAGTCCACCTTGTAGCTGGAAGCCACATTTGCCAACTTCCAATCAGCTGGCACCACCTTGGTTAGCCAGGAATGCTGGTAAATAATTTTAAGTATATTGGTGAACATTTTCATGAGCTCACTCAGTACCTTTAGAGGATTCCATCTGTTGCTGATGTGTTTTTAGGTGTCTTTTACAGCAGTAGCCAGATTAAATTCTGCTTGGGCTTTGGCCCTTCTAATTTTCTCCTTATGTAACCTCATGACATCCTTGTAGTCTTCCTGAGTCATCCGCCCCTTCTTTCAAAGGTGATACACTCCCTTTTTTACCCTGAGTTCCAGCCAAAGCTCTCTGTTCAGACAGACCAGTCTTCTCCTCTAGTTTGTCTTTTGGCAGATGGCAATGGCCTGCTAGTGCACCTTTAAGACTTCATTCTTGAGGCATGCCTGGTCTTCCTGGACTTCTTTTCCCTTCAGGACATTGGTGACACTTCCAACCTGGATGAACCATCATCCTTGCTGTTGTTCAGTTCCACCTGCAAAGCCTCATACTGCTATGCCAGGGCACCTGAAAAGTCGCAGAGAAGATGTGCCTGCTGTTCCAGGCAGGAACTTGTTGCCATTGCTCCCTATCTTTTAAGTAACTGTGTTCAGCCAGGGGGAAAGTGGACAGGGAATCCTCTATATCGTGCATCCTGTCTGCCTGTCAGGCCTGTCACAGGGAAAGTAGGGTGAAATTCCAGTGGTGTCTCTCTTGTCTCTCTCTCATTCACACTCTGTCAGTAATCAAAGGATTTCCTCTACCTGGGAGCACCTCCTGCAGGGGTGTTCTCACTCCTCCCTTCCGCAGAGCACACCCTGCAGCTGACTCCTGCGTGTCAGCATGTTCCCCCCACAGCACTGTGGGCAGCTGCATCAGTCATGCTGGGTGCAGAGCTTAGAGAGGCTGTAGCTTTCTGCCAGGTGGATGCCACTGCTTCCTGGCTGAGCTTGCAGGGCTTCTGTGCCCTTCCTGCATACCCTGCACCAAATGCCATGCCATGCCATGCTCTGACTGGTAGTGCTCCCTGAGGGATTCTTTTATGGGGGGAGGATGGGGTGGGGGGGGGCTTGGTCACTGTTTCTTCTGGCCCTGCCCAGGTCTTGTCAGCCATTTCCACACAAGCTGCGGGCCCCTGGCAGCTCTCTTAGCTCCCCTGATATTCCCCTTGTTTGGGAAACCCCATTCTGCACTGCGCCGGAGAGCACCACTGCCATTTGTGCCAGCAGTAGAGATGCTCACCTCAGCGACTTATATGCAATGTGAAACAAGCAGCAAACTGAGATGCAATTCATTTGAAAGCAAATCCTTTAAACCAGGAATAATAATTTCAGCATAAGCTGGGCTGAACAAGCAAAAGATTAGTCTAGCCCCAGCTTCCTGCCTGCTACAGAGCCTGTTAACAAATGCCTCGAAGAGTGCTTAATAGCAAGGTACTTATTTAGTAGCTATTCCCCTGGTATGCATCCTAAATACCAACATGAATGTACAGCCAGATTTTTTATCTTTGTGTGCTGTAGCCTTAAAAGATTTTTGTCTGTGAGTTTATCTAATCGCTCTTTCAGTTCGCATAATCTTCTGTCATTTATAACCTCCTGTGGTGACAATTTCCATCGTTTAACTATGCCCTGTGAGGAAAAAAAAATGCCTCCTATTGTTTTTTTTTGAAATATACAACCTAATAACTTCATTTAATGCCTTTAGATCATATATTACAAGGAACAACAATCATTTCTGTTTCACCTTCACCATGGCACTCTTACAAACTTTATCAGACCTCCCTTGACCACCTCTTACCCAGACTGGAGGGACTTACCTTGTAGAAGCTGTCCCATGTCCTCCAGAGATCCCTCTAGTTCCACTCGATCTTAGAGTTAGGAAGAGATCAGAACCGCATACTGCATTCAAAATGTGGGCATACCACAGACTTTTTTAGAGTGGCATAGTCATATTTTCTGTTTTGCTATTTCCAAACCCCTGCTGAAAACTAATATAACTGAAGAACACATCATGCGCTTGACGTGCTCCAACATCTTTGAATTAAAATATACGCATGAGTTTTCTCTAGTGCATAGTCAATAGAAAGATGTTTGCTTATATGTAATTTTAGATATCATTTAGCTGTCTGAGAGATCAAAATATAGTGCCAGATTCTGATGTGAGTTATACTGAGGATACTCCATTGAAGTTGACAGGTCCAATCAATATACAGCATGCACTGACATGGGGTGGATTCATGACATTCCCTGAATACCATACATGCACAGACAATAATTGCAACTGCTCTCATTATGTATTTTCTAGGAGATATATTCTAGCTAATAAGTTTCATGTACTAAGTAGTCTGTGTATAATTCAGATCAAGTAGTGTAATCCAAATTAGTTGTATTCTTTATTTATTGCACTTTTAAAACATCAAGTAGCATAAGAACATAACAGAATGCAAATTACTTCAAAATGTAAGAAGGCTCTGTAACAGTTTCTCTTTGCAATACTATGTCTGACTGAAGGGAAAGGCATTTCAGATTTGGAGTTTTCAGCTAAAGCATGCCACATCTATGTGACACACCACAGACAGACAGACGTTTGTTATATGCCTTTCATGCCAATGAGAGTTGATTCCACGCTGCAAAAACTGCAACATTAACTGAATAATTTTATTGCATATGTTTTAGATATGTATACTACATGTTTTAGATACACTTCGATATCCGAAGTGATATAGTGCTGTAAACATCAAAAGTACTGCAAGCATCTCTACCTCTATGTGGTGATAGAAGGAAATAAGTATAGCACTGTATTTGGTTGTATTTTCTTTTGAACCTGTAAGTAATTTACCTTCATAGTTTGTTTTTGGCCTTCAGTCCTAGGGCTGATCTCTGCCTTACGTTGACATTCAAGATGACACTGTCTGTTCCTGTTTCAAGGCTTTCAGACGAAAGCTATATAATCATTAGTGTATTAATATTGATTATTGTAGGACACTTTTTCCGGTCCTTTTCTACCGCATCTGAAGGCTGAAGACTATACCAACTTTGTCGGTGGACAGAAGACAAGCCCATTGTTACAATTTTTGTACCTGCAGAGTATTGGTGCTGTTTCCCATCAGAAAGACACACAAACAAAAAATTTCTCAGGGGATGGAAGCAGATAGGCTAGTAATCTTCACTCATTTGTTCAGACAGGCACTTTTTTGGCATCTACTTAAGGCACATACTCCCCAACACCTCCTCTATCCCCTTTTTTTAGACTGTGAAAAAAAGCACTTGTCCAATCTCTTAACCAATTTATTCAGTTTTTAATGCCAGCAGTCACATTTGTCTAAACATTCTAGCTGGCATGTGACTAGCTGAAATGGATTTACCAGAGGAGTAAGAGAACTTAAATCCTGTATTGTTCAGTGAAGTAATTTTTTCCAGATATACAGCCATGACAAATGCAAATTATCTGTTGCATTGTGAATGCATCTAACATATTGTACATGTGCAGATTAAATTTGAGGCGTGTGCACAGAATCCACTTGTGGGCCATGAGGACCACAGTGGCCTGCTCTGCAACACGTGCCCTTTTACTGTTGAGTGGCCATAGTCCCTAGTACATAAAGCTCACTGTTCAGACCTGGCCATCACTCTTTCCCCAGCATCTGCTTTCATGTTTTGTGCAGTGTGATGCACATGTCCTTCTTCCACGCACTCCTAGCCAAAACCTCAGTGAAACAATTCAGGTGTTATCTACAGAGATTATCATCATCAGCTGGCTTTTTTCTTAGGCAACACTACCATTACACAGGTGTGAAGTGGTATTAAAAACAAATCCATTAGCTGTAATTTACCTTTCTGGGCAGTTGGTTGGTAAATACAAACACTCAGGGAGATTCAGATGAGCAGTACCTCACATGGTGGGACTCCAAAGAGGCTACATTCAAACCATTTTGAGTTTGGAAGCTGAGCAGATGCATTAGTTAGTCCTAAGGTAATAAACTTGACTGAAAGACAAGAACCTCAGGGCTAAGATTAACTTAGAAGAGTGTGGACAGTAAGGAGGTGTCTCTTGCATCTTCTTTTTCTTTTAACAAGAGAACCTCCATTTCCTAAATCTGTACCTGACTTTATTTGATTCTGTAACCACAGTGATATTCCTACATCTTAAAACAGAAGTGAAAATTGTTAAGACAAAAAAGATGCATTACTTTATAGTGATATAAAAGTTAGCTCTGATGAATTACAGAGTTTTCAATATATACCCTACACCCACCAGCTTAGAGACATCTGGATTGTTTAGTTTTGGTTTATAACCAGATCATAAAAACTATAAAAAAGCTATGTGTTTAGCTGTATTGCATTACATTTGCTCTTAGTTGGGCATGTACAAAGTCACTGCATGTCTACTGCTTGTTCAGATTTGTTGCATTGCTCCATTTTAATTAAGTTTCAGTTATTATACGAGATAGGGAGATACCCACTGCTCAATCCTTATAGAGCTTTGCCAGACCTCCTCTCCAGCCATTGCACAACTCTGGAGAATCCTAAATCCAGAGGTTTTTATGAGTTTTATGTTAAGCTGGTTTGGCCATCAAGTCTTTCTTCTAACATGCTCAGAAGAACCTTAGCATCAGCTCTCATCAAGGTACTCGAGCAGGTCATCTCTCTGTCAGTCTTGACTGTGGCCTTTACTTAACAGTGAATTGACTGATATGTGAAACATGGACAGGACATATATGAAGACCAATACTGAAGTTTTTTCCTAATAGTTCAATGGTTAGAAAGCTCACCCAAGATGGAAGAGACTTACCCAAGCTGGGGTCTCATCATTGCAAGATTCAGAACCCTTCCAAGAGGAATGAATCTCTGTGCTGTAAGAATGAAATCTCCATGCTATAAGAATGAAATCTTTAGGCTGTAGGGCATTTTGGAGTAAGGAAGCTACTCCAATTCCCTCTATTCACCATTAGTCCTATTCTTTCCTATTATAACTAAATATTGATTATCTGACAGGGAAAGACTACTCTGTTTTACATTCTGTAGTTAAGGTTTTCACTGAAGAATTACCTAACTGAAGATGTTAAGCATCAGTCTCTACAACCCCTTGTCACCTCAAACTGGCTAATTACTATGTGTGTGATCTCAGTCAAGAGCCAATAGCAAGCTATATGCCTTTTTCCCACTGAGGTGTTTGTATCAAATATGTATTTAATGTGCAGCCTGATAACCAGTAAAAGATTTGGTGCAGATTCAGTAAGGATGCACGCTGACTCACCGAAGGGAGAATAGGGAGATAAGGATTACTCTTATTGAAGCGGTTGTTAATTGGCCACTCAGGTACAAAAGATAACATCTGATCTGAAAAAGAGGCATCTCTGAGGAAGAAAAAGAATACTTATTTTAATTAAAAGAGGTGGTCAGATAATCTCCCAAATAAGAAAGAAATCAATGCATTTGAAGAAAAACAGATTAGATCTGTTTAGGCTTCTGGGAAGGACTTACAAAAAAGGATTGGTTATAAAAAGCAAGTGTCTTACACAAGAAAAAGGACATAACCTGAGGCCTAACATAGAGGAACTCTTTATAAACTGAATTCTTAAGAAATCTTGCAGACTAACGGCTGGATAAAAGGGGAGACATAATCTCCATGTCAGTAGAGCAAATGTCAGTTTTATTTCTTTTTTTTTTTTAACATTTGTAACTGTGTCCTATTTTTTGATTGGTTGTTTGTTTTATCTCAACCTGGCTTGAGTTAAGTTTATTTTTGACGTGTAGGGAAACAGAAAAAGGTCTTCTTCCTTTAAAATTTTATACTAAGGCAATAATTTATGTCCAATTGCCACAGCCCACAGCATGTTCTTCAGAGAACCCATGGGTAACAGCTGTAGGATACACAGTAGGACTGTGTAAGAGCAGCAGGTGGTATCACAAGATACAGGGGAGGAGATCCTGACAGCTATAAGGGTTCTTAGTCATGCAGCTGAGATATGAAGGAACAAATATGAAACCTGAGGATCTTCAGAGAACATGTAATACTGAAGTTTGAGTGCTCAATCTGCAGAGTAAGTAATGCTGAATGAGGCAGGAACTGGAACGCAAATGCCAAACCCTGTCTCCTTCCAATATGGCTACAAAGTCCGTGCTTTGCTTTGCCTTCTGGCCCAATGCATAATTCTACTTCAATAAGAAGGGATGAGGATACTCTTACACCAGAATATGCTGTAGTTTGGGGTTAGGTCATCTGCTTCAAGTCTTTATCTATTCAACACCAAAAACTCAAAAACTGCAGGAAATTGAATTCACATCTTCTCAGAACCATTGAGCTGTGAGACAAAAGGGAGACTCTCCACTGTCCATCTTTGAGGTGAACCTAACTCGAGGGAGAGATCAGCTCACCAGAGCAATAAGCATCGTTTCAGGGTCTGACCACTCACCATATTTGCTTCTGCCATTCTTATTTTGTGGCTTAATTTTTTCCTACATTATGGTCAGTATCTCTGGAGCCTGATCCAAAGCATGCCCCGAGGAGGTTGGGCACATACTGGTTTTAGTTTTATCTGCCCATATAATGTAGGATGGCATAGGATGTTGTAACAGTAACACTGATGGAAGCCCAGCCTCTTTTCTTCCCCTCAATTCTGTTTCACACCTGTTACTCTCCCTGCTGGTCATGCTGACCTTGAAACTTCAGCTAATGATACTGTGCTTTATTGCTTGTCTTTCGGAAGAAACATTAACAATAGATACCACCCTTGTACAGGTTTTGACACTCTTGAATTTCCAGGATAAACTTCTGAGCCCCTAACCTTTCCCAGCCTCTGGCCATAGACAAATTATAAGGTTCCTTTTATGCTAGGAGTCCATGTGAATAATAGTACAGTATGAAAGATTTTGTAGGTTGATCAATTGGAAAGCACTACATGACAATTTTTCCTTAGTTCACCATAAAGCTACATACATATTTATAGTCTAAACAAAAGAACATGAAAGATTTTACTGATTTTGTGAGGAGTGTGTTGCATTAAGAGAATAGAAATTGGGCAGAAAAGAATTCCTTTTGCTTTCCAGATAGTCCTCAGAGATCAAAGGGGCTGGATGCAGCTAGGCTTAGTTTCTGATTATAACCAATTCAGCACTGTAAGTCTGATTGCATTCAATGAGATCTCAGATGCACCAGTACTGTGGATATCATTCTCAATTGTAGATTCACAAATTGTGTGGTTTACCAGGTCAACACTATAAATCTGGTCAAGGTCAGTATGAACTTCCATGAACAGATTCACAAATAATGTGGTTTACAGTTTAAACACTGTAAGTCTGATCAAGTTCAATAGGAACTTTCATGAACACAGATTCACAAATAGTATGGTTCACCAATTTGACAAAGTCTGGTTGAGTTCAATAAGAACTTTGCTTTGCATAGTTTCTAAGAACTCAACTGATTTCCTAGACAAGATAGGAAGGGACAAGATGATAACCTGGAAGGGAAGTGGGGCCTCTTGTCTGTGCCAGTCATTCTGGAGGTCCATGAGGAAAGAAGGCATAGTTCTCAAACATTCTAAATAGATACCAACGTCCTTTAGCAGTGTGTACACAGTGGGAATGCCCAGTACTTCAATTGTACTTTCTCTGAGACCATCTACAGAGTCAGACAGAGATAAAGCTACAGAAAGTGATTGGTTTCCCTCCAATTTTTTGATGCACTGATACTCATCTTCTTAGGACATTTTCTCTATAATTTTGAGAAAGGGGGAAAATGGTCTTGTTCAGATGCAATCCACTAGGCTTGTTAGGGCACAGAAAGAGAGCTGAGGGATTGTCGTTTATCCAGTGTTGTTCAAAAACATGAATTAATCCCATAACTCAAATAATAAGTCTGTTGTAGTAGCAGTAGTGCAGAAGACCATAATCGAGAACTATGCAGTAGGAGGCAGGAAACTTCTAGTGTTTGTTTCATCCTGGTTTTGTCATATAATATATTTAGAATTTCTTTTCATTTTACACATTGATAAACTTGCAGTATGCTAATAGAAGGGCGACTATCAATTACAGCACAGTTCAAACATTCTATATGCTAGATCATGCCCTAAACTGTATGGACAGGGAAATATAGGAAGTAATAAAATATTACCAGAAGCATTAATACTCACTTCCATAACTCTCCTTTTGATGAATCATTTATTTATAATAGCCAAACAGATAACCAAGCCAATTTTTGATACTTCGCATGGAACTTACTTTAAATTGTATGTTATTAGAAAGTTAATCCAACAATGTATGCTTATAACTACAATGGCTCTGTTACAAATCCTACTTTTTAGGATTTAATATTTCATCTAGTTTAAATCATATTAAAATAAAACTTGGTTTCCATCCCAGATGCACATTTGTTTTACAAAAAATTATTCATGTAGGATTTACTTTTAGTATAAAGATCAGCAAGAAAATTAAATTTTCAAATATTTATATTTTCTTTGACAAAAAGACATTCACAAGTATGTCTTTGAGGACAATTAAACAATTCGATGTCTGAATTGGAAAAGTGGCCTTAGTCTTTAGGAAAATGAGCTCCCTATAGTATTCTGGTTGGAGATCCAATTGCAAGATACTCATCACCCAGCTTGTTCTTCTGATACCACACGAATGCTGACATCCTTTTTGGGACATTTGCAGTATTTTAGACATGTAGTCATGTTGTCAATTTTATTTATTTTCATTTCCACAATTTCATGCATTGTTTTTTCTAATTCAGTGAGGGGAAAGAAAGCCCTAAGTCATAATGACCTAATGTTAATCATATCAACAATTTCAGGGTAAACAATACTTTTTTAAACTGCAATTTTATGTGTGACATTATTAAGGAAAGGATGTTCATATCCACGTTTTCTTTGTCCTATTTTGCTCTCTTTTTCCTTTATATTACTTTTTTTTTACTTTAGGACAGACTGTGGTGATAAACCAGATGTTGTCATATACTGCTGATAGGAATAAGACTGATCATGGAAGAAATTGTGCACGCTAAGAGTTAGGTCATGTCTCAGATCTACAAACATGCACAACTGAAAGGAGACTCCTGCAGTTGAGCCTTCCCTATGACTTCCCTGGGATTTTAGGTCCAGGTGTAAAGAAGCAAGCAGGTGTTGGAAGGGCTTTATCTTCAATAATGTGCCAGCTAGCACATCTGAACAGGCACAGCGATATATATAACCTGCTCTTCATAGGGGCCACGAGCTTTTTTCTTGCCTTTTGCAAGCTAAAAAATTCTGATGTTTGCATTTTCCATGTGCTTCTTATCATTATATGTCATTCTTCACTGAGAATGGAGTTGGAATACCAAAGTCTGTCTTAAAGGAAAAACAGCATCCAGTTGAACAGAAAAAAAAAAAATATAGAAATGTACATACACAAGAATTAAGAAGAATTAAAATCATCTCAGCAGAAACAATATCATAATTTCTTCAATTCTGCATAGTTTGCTTTCTACAAAGCTGTAATTAAATACTTAAATAACAGCTTCTTGCTGTTATTTAACTAATATAACTTAATGGTCAAAAAGCTTTTGTATCCTAATTTAACCACAGTTACCAATCAGCAAAGAAATGACTAGAGTAGGCTACTATCGTGGATGTATAGCAAGATGTTAACTCTTTGTTTATGATGATCAAAACTCAGGCAACTACTCAGATCCCTAGCTGTTAGTCTGGGAAAAAGTGTTTGCTTGGGTGTTGTTAGCTTCCTTTGTCTCACAGAATCTCCATTAAAAAAAAGTTAAAATCTTTCAGTTGAAAAACATTTCTTCAAAATAAACTAATAGAGTAGACAGTGTGTGGTACGAGGCGAAGTCCTTTATTAAGTCAGTGTGTTTTGATAACAAAGTCAAAACTGATTTTTATATATCAGGAAGTTAAAGTAAACAAACCAATGCAATTAATAAGAGATGTATACTATGAATTATATTTAAAAAAAAATCACTAGTTAGTGGTTAACCATGTCATGAGACCAAGACAAATACTGCAAAATAAGGGAAACAGTTGCTAGAATATCAAATGTGGCCTGATTATCAGTCTTTCTCAGATAGGCAGTTGTGTCGTGAGTGAATTTTTTGTTTTACAAAGATTGACCTGTCCTATAAACTACATTTCCATTTTGATATCTGAGGTAGCAATAACATTATTTTCAGTAGTGAGCATAATTATGCAATATTGCATAATACATTATCAAAGAGTAAAACTCACTTTTTTTTTTCCTTCTATATAATACACCTTTAAAATAATTTGCTATATATCATTTGGCCATGGTTTTTGTTGCATAGAACAAGGAAGTTCACCTTAAACTCTGAAAGGGTACTGAAAAGGCGCTCCAACAGTCCACTAGCTGTAAGAGTACTTGGAGAAGGGCACACTTACAGATATTGGAGGTGTTCTGAGGGTGTTATTAGCCATAGATCCATAGGCCCAAATTACATCCTACTTAGACTTTTTCCCCCTACTTCCCTAATTCCCCTGTTTTTTTCCCTGCCTCAACTGCAGGATGACACAAGATCTGCAATGGTGAATCTATGCTTCTTGGGAATTCCTTTGCTTCTATCATGGGAATTCTGCCAGGTTGATTAAATCATCCGTAAGTCAGTAGAAGAGTGCAAAAATTGCCAATAATGGGCATGAACCTACATCTATATTTGCTACATATTTTCAATTCAATAATTTCCCTTGATATAAATAGAACATGTGTTAATAGTACTTGTCACTCCTTTATAGCTTTCTGCATAACAAGAAAGATCCACAGGAATAATAGGTGTCCTTTTGCATATTCACATGATAACCCTAAATGTGAGACACATAGTCAAAGAAAATCGCGCCAAAAAGGAATGAAGTTTTTAAGTATGAGACAGATTCTGATTAGACCAGAAGAGTTGCATTACAGGAGGGACAGATCACAGATGGAGTACTTCACAAAAAGTGTTGCATTGAGATGTACTAAATGCAATATATCCATTTTACTTCCATATTTCCATTCCTTATTTACTTTATACCTAAAACCAAATTGTTACTTTATGTCAACAAGTCAAAATTACCAGCATCTCTGAGGGAATTAGTAATCATGCGCTTGCTGTTCTGCTGGCATAAGCCTCATGCAACAAATTGCACTTACACTTTTCTTCTGGTCCTGCTCATTACTCAGTCTCCTTCATGAACTTAGTGCAATGTTCCATGCAGCTTCTGTTAGCTGTAATTTCAACAGACTACAAATATATTTATTAATGAGGCTTTTTTTTTCTTTTTAACTGCACTGATTAGAAGAGAGAGAAGGAACTTATTTCATGAATCTTCATCTGCAACACATAAAAACATAATGCTGTTAAGCAAGAAATTGAAGAGTATCACTGAAAAAAATGAACAATAAAATGTAAAAAGTGTCCATATTAGACTGACTCTGCTCCTGCCATGATGTCTTATTTTGGAATCTAATTAGACTGCTTTGTTAATTTCAGTATGCTTTTGGAAATTCTACAAAATTTTCAGTAGTGTTGAAAAAGTTTTGAAAAATATGCAGTGTATTTGTGGCTCATTTCTTCTATAACTGGAAATTTGTATTAGTGCAAGTGACTCGAAGAACCGAATGAGCCAGTCTAAACCTGCTGGACTGCCCATGATTTATAGTACTTTAAATATAATTATAATTTTAACAGATGCTTTGTTTTAAACTAAACTGGTGTCTGTGATTTTATAATTAGAACTTGTTTAACTCTTGTGCATTGGACACCATCTGCAAGGATTTAGTGCTAACTGGATGTATTGTGCATCCAGTGGTTTTCAGCATGGGGTGAATTCAATGTATTAAATCTTATTCTCAGGATGAATAATACCATCCTTTTGTTTTTAAATATGCCAATTTCTCTTAAGCTATCAATCCTTAATATTAAATCAGCAAAGATAAACACATTTCATTTGGCTTTAACTGTGTGTCACAATAAGAGAAGAGACAAGAAAGCTAATGAAAGAAGTTAAGTTATCCAGAAGATAATGCTTCTGAGTTTAAAATATGTAACTTTATTTTTCAAAGTGGATGTTGATTTAGCCTGTGGCTCTCTGAAAGACACAATTTGCAAGGGAAAGCTAATAAACTGCTTTAGTGGCTTGAAGAATTGGTGATTTTCTCTCAATTGTTTCTCTCAGTCGCTGTTTGTTTTGTTTATTATAGGATTCTGTTTCGAAGACAATAGTGTGTAAGGGTTACATCTGGTGTGTTCAAAAACTAGTGGCACAAAATGCTGAGGTGGCCTAGGGTGAACTGCGCTCTGAGAGCAGGCTTGGGATAACAAATTGCCTTTGCATGAGGGCCCTGGCATATAGAATCACTTACAGAGGTGTGTTGTCAAGGCAGAAGAGGTGAAGCAAGGGTGGTCACAGGGACTGCAAATTATTATTCCTCCACTTTGTTTCTTCGACCTTCATTTTTCTTTTTTTTTAAGTCATTTAGTGACCTGAGGTGAAATGGACAGGAATTGACAGCACACATGCTGCTGCTGGCAGCAGAGTCACTGCAGTTGCTCCTTGGACATGAAAGGAGGGGAAAAAAGATGAGAGAAACCCAGTTGTTCTCTAAATATAACACATGTGAAGATAATATGTTTGCTTTAGTTGAAACCAACCCCTTTTTCCTGTAGAAAATAATTTCCCCCCCCTGCTGCAGTTCAGGAAAAAGGAGAGGTGATTTTTTGTCTCTCCCTCTCCTTCTTGCTTGCACAAAGAAAACGTGGGTTGATACCATTTTTATTGTTCTGCTGGGGTGGGTTTCAGACCTCGCATTAGCATATTGAATGTCTAATTGAATTCGGGGGCTGTGTTAATCATCTTGTTTTGTTTAGGGGTGGTTGGTGAAAGGTGCCAGCAAACGACTGCTTTGGCTTGGGGTTAGCTTGGTGCTGCCACCCCAAGAAAAAGAATCGAGAAGGGGGAGGGAGCCAGGGAAAGGCGAGTTGACTGAGTGATGTCTGGAGGGCGAACTCGTGTGTCTCTTTGGTGATGTGTGCTGCTGTACTGAAATCCACCCCTCTGCTGGAGCTAAGGAAAGAGTTGGAGGCATCTGATGCTGCCGTTTCCAGGGTGAAATTTCTAAGGCTGCTAGCTAAAAACAACAACCAAAAAAATCCCAAATCCTCATCAAAAATAGCAGTCAGAACAGAAGATCCGGCATCTCCCGGTCCAACTGGCATAACCCAGACAGACGTTTGAGAACCACATGCTTTTAACCTAGCCACACACAGGAAAGGNATGAGTTTTTCGCAGTGCTCTGGTGAGGCTCGGAGGTGGCTGGCAGCGCAGGGGGCGGCTGCTGCCGCGGCTGGCGGGGCTCCGCGCAGCAGCGGCCGGGCGCTCAGCACCGCCGCCCGGACAGCTCCGCGCCCGCGCCCGCGCCCGCGCCCGCGCCCGCCCTGCCCCACAACAAGTCCCCGCCGCCGGCCGCCAACTCCGCGGCGCTCCTCGCGGTCCCGCTGCATTGTCTCCTCACGGAACCGGCCGTCAGGCGTAATTACCCCCATTTCCCCCACCCCCTCCTCTCTCTCTCCCTTGCAGGAACGACTCTTTGGGAACCTGGTCCACCCAGGGATGTAAAACTGTGCTTACCGATGCATCCCATACGAAATGCTTATGTGATCGTCTCTCTACCTTCGCCATTTTGGCTCAGCAACCTAGAGAAATAGTAAGTAACAAAGAGGGGGGGAAAAAATCCAGTTTTAATGCAAAAGGGAATGAGGGGGGGACTGCGGGGGGAGAGGGGAGCTGGTCCAGCTTTCCTCTCAGGTATATTGCAGACGTTGCATTGAGGAATTGTTTAATATTGCAGGTAGTCAAATGTTAGTCTCCTGGTGTCATACAATGTCTCAGATAAATGAATTCCAGATTCTGTGATATAACTAAATCCTTGTGAAATTTGCATGCTCTCAAACTCTATAATTTTTTTTTTTNCTCCCCCTCTTCCCCCGATGAGTTTTTCGCAGTGCTCTGGTGAGGCTCGGAGGTGGCTGGCAGCGCAGGGGGCGGCTGCTGCCGCGGCTGGCGGGGCTCCGCGCAGCAGCGGCCGGGCGCTCAGCACCGCCGCCCGGACAGCTCCGCGCCCGCGCCCGCGCCCGCGCCCGCGCCCGCCCTGCCCCACAACAAGTCCCCGCCGCCGGCCGCCAACTCCGCGGCGCTCCTCGCGGTCCCGCTGCATTGTCTCCGCACGGAACCGGCCGTCAGGCGTAATTACCCCCATTTCCCCCACCCCCTCCTCTCTCTCTCCCTTGCAGGAACGACTCTTTGGGAACCTGGTCCACCCAGGGATGTAAAACTGTGCTTACCGATGCATCCCATACGAAATGCTTATGTGATCGTCTCTCTACCTTCGCCATTTTGGCTCAGCAACCTAGAGAAATAGTAAGTAACAAAGAGGGGGGGAAAAATCCAGTTTTAATGCAAAAGGGAATGAGGGGGGGACTGCGGGGGGAGAGGGGAGCTGGTCCAGCTTTCCTCTCAGGTATATTGCAGACGTTGCATTGAGGAATTGTTTAATATTGCAGGTAGTCAAATGTTAGTCTCCTGGTGTCATACAATGTCTCAGATAAATGAATTCCAGATTCTGTGATATAACTAAATCCTTGTGAAATTTGCATGCTCTCAAACTCTATAATTTTTTTTTTAGAGAAAGCCTCGTAATTGTGGTGCAAATGTGTAGAAAACTTCTGTATTGAACGATTAAGGGAACGTACAGGTCTCTATTATTGCTCTTGGTAGAAAAACCCTAGATACTGTAGTTAAACAGATTGCAGATCTGCATTGGACATTTTCAGCACAGATTTTCTATGTAGTCTGTTGACATGATGTAAGACAAATAATCGAGTTTTCATGAGAAAGAGGGGACATTAAGTGTATAAGCAGACACTCCCAAAATTATTGAATATAAAAATAGCTGAAAAGCAAATATTTGTGAAGTTATCCTGCTAAAGCATGATTTCATTTTCCTGGTTTTGGAAACACATGAACTCTTTTTAATACCAAAGTAAATCCATTTGGAAAAAAAGTGGTTGAAATAAAATACTACTTTCTGCCTGAGATCTGGCCTAAAAGTACATCTGTCTTATATCCTATTTGGGTGACAAAAGATATCTTGATACATGTAATTTATAATACATCCCTGAAGCTTAAAAAGCATTTTGGTAAACCAGGTATGATATCCTTTAAAACTTTTAGATCTAATTTTTTTCCATATGTGTTAGAAAAACCCATGTCTATTTCAGAACATGAGCACATATACTTACAGAAGAAAAAACTGACCTGATATGTGAAGATAATAGTTTCCCTTACAGCAGGGAAAGCTAGCTTGTTTTCAAGGTCATTCATTTATTTTCATTTTTTATTAATACACAGAGTGAAAATGATATAATTCTGAATTTGTAGCTTTTTTTATGAAGGCTTATGATACTGTTGCCATAGATATCCTGCCATTCCTCCTAGGCAGTCATAGGCCCAAGGAAATTAAGCATGTGAGAATAGTGGATTGAAGTAAAAGTTATTAAAAGTCAGAAAGTTTGATCATTCTGAAACAAGCATGAATCAAATTCTGGAACAAATTACTGGATGATCTTTAATATATTAGAGTGAGACCAAGCTGTTTGTTTAATACACAATTCTAAATATTGCTATTTCTGAAGAGAAATATCTCTTTTATTGGATGTTAACTGGAGAGTCATTTAAACTTGTGCTTACATCATAGTCTCCGGTTACATTGTAATATTACTAGTTTATTTTTCGAAGTATCATGCAGGTATTACAAGGCATTCTAAAGCTCAAAGGCCTCTGAGGAATGTATTAAGCAGATCTCAGAGTTATGTAGGGATCAGTTTTGGAATTAAGTTGATTTCTTTTTCATAACTAGTATTACTGAAACTATCTGGGACGGTTTGTCTCTTTTAATTTTGCTCTTTTTACTTTTTTTTCATTTGACCTGTTGGCTTGATTGCTGGATGATGTTTTTTCTTCATGGTTGTCTGTTGTAACTTACAGATCATGGAATCATCTGGTACACCCTCAGTGACCTTAATAGTAGGCAGTGGTCTTTCCTGCTTGGCCTTGATCACTCTAGCAGTTGTCTATGCAGCGTTATGGAGGTATGTAATGGTTTGAGAAAGCTGAACGTAAATACATTGTTATATTTATTTGAATTGCAGTTTAAAGAGAGCATTTGATCACACATTTAATGTTTGGAAAGTTAACCAAAAAAAAAAGGGAAAATGTAGTGCATGCTTCGATGCCTAAATTTGTTGATGTGATTGATCACTTTTACTGTCTTGGCCTGCTGATGATGGTATAGTCCACTCTTCTCTTTCTTCTCTTCAGTGTGAATGGTATTGCTCTTTTGGTGGGGTATTCATAGTGCTAAATGAAAACAGGATTCTTATATATGATATATTTCATGTGAGGCTTCTGGCCTATACCTTTAACTGCTTTTCTCCCGTTTACATTTTTAAACAAAACTTATAAATAAAATAAGCGTATCAAAGTGGCACATGTAGGGACGTTCAGTCAACTGATTTTGAGTTTATTCACATCAGTTATAGGTTTGAATAAAGACCACAAAATTAAATAGTCTTAAGTAGTGTGGTGGTGTATTCCAGTGATACATTTTCTCTCCATCCTTAGTTTATAATATTAAAATATTATATTGACTTAAAAGTGCAACAAACACTTATGAAGTAAATTAATTTGAGAAGTAATGAGAAATATCATGATGTCTTAGTGCAGAAGAAACAGAAAAGTAAGATGAAAAGTCATGCAAAGTAATAAATATTTTTTAAAAAGTGAGCATGAATTTGCATTTAATTTTTTCAATAATTAAAGAAAAATAGGCTCTTATGAAAGTAATAGAAAACAAGGGGATGAAACAATAAATTCTAGAGTAATATAAAATCAACCAAGAGAGTTTTTCTTTTATAAGCAGCTTGATGAATTTACACCCATTCCTCTATCACTCTTATGTACCACAGACACGCACAGGATTAAAAGTATATATAATTATTAAGAATATCTAGTTACATAAGTTGTGATAAAAGACTATAAAAATTATCAGTTCTTGTCTGTCAAAACTAAGAATGAGAGTATTTCAGGATATAATTCCCATCTGAAGAATTATAGTGTTATTTTTGCACTCCCTGATATATTTAGCACTTGGATAGAAATACTGTCATGCTCAGTGGAACTGGTCTACTCCATTATTTAAATTAGATACAAGGAAAAAATTCTTTACTGTGAATGTGGTGAGGCACTGGAACAGGTTGTCCAAAGAAGTTGTGTATTCCCTATCCCTGGAAGTGTTCAAGGCCAGTTTGGATGGGGTTTTGAGCAACCTGGTCCAGTGGAATGTTTCCCTGCCCACGGCAGGGGGTTATAACAAGATGATTTTCAGTTCCACTCCAACCTGAGTGATTCTCTGATTCTGTGAACTTTTAAGTGGAGATAAAACGTTATGTTCTGTGGCTTAAGTCAGTGCTGTGACCTCCTGCTTGCACTGTATTTACTCAACCACTAAGGCCTTTTGTAGTCCATGGACACTCAGTGTTGGGAATTGGCCCAGGTGAATCAAAAGTTAACAAGTTAGAAGGTAGCAGCGTGCTCTCTGTGTGAACAAAGGCACTGGACTTTTTGTGTTTGTTTGCAAATACATACAACTAGCCTTAAGAATGTTGCTATATCTTAAGGAAGAATGTGGATTGTAGTATCAGGGCTGTTATGTCTAACTAAAAAAATGTAATGCTGGATCTCTTGATATGTGAGCAAAAAGGACTGCAATTAATTTCACGTCCAAAGCTCATCATTTCTTGTGGGTTCAGCAGCCTTTTTTATTACTTCCTCAGAGTCAGCTAAGGGTGTACAGCTCAGGAGGAGACAGTAATATTAACTGAACTCCAGTGAGAAGCATGTGGTATAGGTCATAGAATGTATAAAGATATGGCATGGTCTTCAGAGGAACTGAGCACCCTTAACTTTCATTTATTTTAGTTGTCAACATTTACTGTTAACAGCTCTAAAAATCAGGTCAGAAAAGTACTTCACTTGTAACTATGATCATTCTCTTTCTGTCCTGTAGCATATAAAAGGCTGCTACAGGAAAATGAGAACACTTGCATCTTGAAAGGAAATATGTAATAAGACTATTTGACTTTTTCATCTTAAACATATTTGTAAAATGAATATGATAAGTTTTCAAGGGAGACTGTGATGTTCACTGCTATAATTTAAACTTTCTGTACACTTTTGGCATTTAGTCTTATGAAGATATTACAGTACTATTGGAACATCAAGATTAATGTTATCCTTATCCCAATAACATGTTCCAAAATTCACTGCCATAGTATCATCCACCAACCTGCATCTTATTTATGCATCATGGATCAAATCTTCCGTTTGTGTAAATCACCATATTTTTGCTGAAGTTAGTAATTATGAGTGGTCTGTGCCAGCTGTGGATATTCCCAGGGACAAGCAGAGAGCATAAGAAGTTCCTGACATGAATGTGTGTAAGCCCATTATTATCAGTATGGTGTTAGAACAGTGTTTCTAGCGGTTTTCAAAAGAATCATTGGTAGATTATTTTAAAAATATATCAAGATACTAAGAGGAAATTTTGGAATATCTATCAAAATATCATAGTTCTCATGTTTGTATTGTGATAGCTCTCTAATTAATACTCTTTCTGAGCACATGAAAGGGAACATCTCTTTTTCAGAGTATCTCCAATATTTAATGCAAGAACTAAATCAAAGCTTTGAGTGACGTATTAGTTGTTTTCCTTTTAGAAAATGTGTACCCTCTCTTTGTTTTTTTGAACAGGTACATCAGGTCTGAGAGGTCCATAATTCTAATCAATTTCTGCCTGTCGATTATCTCATCAAATATCCTTATCCTGGTTGGACAAACTCAGACACATAACAAGGTATGAGATGGATTGTATTAAATTTGCCCTTAAAGATTAATAGCATTGTTTTATTTGTTTTTAGCTTGAAATAATTACATCCATTTAGTCCTATACTCATAGGACTTGGTGGTTTTGGTAAAATATTAAGAGACAAGGGAAAATATTTACTATCTTGCATAGTCTTTTTTTTCCCTTCCAAAAATCCCTTTTGGTATTGTTCCCTCTAGATAAGCTGTGTTCTCTGTGGTAGACTTGTGTGTTTTATAACCAAATTTCAAAGCAAAAAAGTTCAAAGGCTCAACATCAAAAGCACAAATTCTGGTTCATTAGAATAGTTGTAATAGGATTGTGCTACAGTGTTTTTTGTCTTTTTATTAACACACTGGTACTCGAAAGGCAAGTAGAAATTCCTTAGAAGTTAGAGTATGACTCTTGAAAATGTGCAGAAACAGACATCATAACAAGCCATAGAACTGTTAGATCTCTGACTGATGTAGCTATAAGAAAGTAATAACCCTGCATACCTTACTTAGTGATGTATTGCTGATTTATTAATAATCTGTTCTCTGAGCATCATTGTCATTTGTGTCTCTCTGTAGAACAACAGGCTTGCCAGTGTTTTGAGGAATCACCCAATGCCTGGTGATGCTAGGCAGCTTTCACAAGTGGCAACAAGTGGTTGCTTAAAATTAATCATAACTACAGAATCGCTTGGAATAGAAAATAGTGTGTAGTTGGTTAACTGTGCAATATGTGATAGAATGCTGTTAAGTTTTGGAGTAAGCAAGTGCTTGTAAAATAGGTTTTTTTCCCCAACGTGCTAAACTACTTAATGCACTGCTCATCTTAGTTTTTCTAGTATCAAACAAAATAATGTTCATCATCTGCTATAGGATAACTGATGTTTCTACAACACACCTGTAATTAATAATTTCTTCTTTTCAAATAAGTGCTTAGTGGTTTAGCTGCCAGAATTCTCATAAATTTAATGCAAGTCACATAGCTGTACTTCTTTGTAAAATATATCCAAACCAAGGATAGTAATTTCCAGCACATAGGGCAAAAAAATTATTGAAGTCAAGATATTATTATGCTTCTAAAGTTTTGAAAGTGTGTAGAGGTACAAATAAACAAAATATGGATTTCCAGAAGAAACCCATGTAACTCTCACAGATGTTGTTCAGGGGGAGAAAAAAGCAATGTGCTAACAACTTCAGAGTACCAGAGTCCAGAAGATTAATCCTCCCTAGAATTTCAGCACTAACATACATAGTCATATATACTATTTTATTATGCATTTCAAGAATAGATACAGTTCTGTAGCTGCAAGTTCCTGTGTACATTGCCACTGCAGAATCAGAATTTGAGGGCATCAGAACAGCTGTGTTGGATAACATATTCCTAGGTATGCTGGCAGCCTTTCTCTGACACTTGACTCAGGGAACTCTGAACTAAAACACGCTGTTAATCCACTTCCTTTCAATTAATCTTAATCTCTTTGAGCTCCCTCACTTCTGCTTCCTGAACTTCTCAAAATACAGAGATATTATACCAACATATTTCTGAGACCAACAGATCCAGAAATGCAGATGTCAAAGGAAATAACAACTGACAGAAAAAATGCATCACAAAGTTTATATTTTTAATATGCAGTCTGAAAAATTAATGTAAAATAACACTTCTTACTACACTTGTCTTTTTTTTGAGTCCACATCTTGCTTTTGATACATCTACCAACCAGGAACTTCTAGCCAGGGAACAGCTCTAATGGATCAAAAGCAAAATACATTTGTTACATTTAGCAAAACATTCCTTGTTACAAACCAAAACTATTTTTATCTTAATGTCGACTGATACGTGAATATATTGTAGCTGCAAGAGGCTGGCCTGTGAATGCACCATCAACAAAAATGGCCAGCAACGCCACTGTTTAGTGAAAATTTATTCAAATTAAAGCAATCAGATCTGGGTATGGCTTCATCGTGTTTGTAAGTAGGGATGTGTTTGGGCATCAGATGTGTTTGAATTCAAGTTCTGGGGTTTTTTTTCATTTTCAAGATCATATATGACCCCAAGAAGCCAGTGTTTGATTTTTAGTCCATACATCTAGATTGCAATACTGGCAACCATAGGAAAAATTATGTTTTCATTTTCCTGAGCTGTAAAATTAAATCCATAAATGGAAACTTTAGAAAGAAAATCAGGTCCTGACCTGTGTTTTAAGATTAAAATATTTTAGATTTGTTTCTGAGATTTTATTATTTACTAGAAGTGAAACCATATGAGTCTTTAGTGTTTGAAAATTTTCGGAGATATCTTGGGAGTATTTTATTAAGACAATATAATATTCAAGTCAGCAAAAATTGTTTGATGAATAAAGGGTGAAGTAGTATTTTATGGCAAGAAGATGAGCTCTTCTTTTTTTTTTTTTTTTTAATGTACTGGAGAACTTTTGAGAAACATTATATGCCAAGTCTGAGTTTGTTTACTCTGTTCCATTCTCATTCTTCTCTTTATACTATTCTTATATTATTGGGGCAGCTAGTTAATGTCCACATGATGATGTTAATGTTCACAGTGCTGAAGCATATCCCTTTTTTCTATGCTTTAGTTTTGCTCTGCGTTTAAATTCTCTGTAGCTCTATGTTTGTGTATATTTCCTTTTTGAGTAGGTCCTCCTAAATGTCATCAAAGCTGAATTCCAGTTTAAAGTTGAACAGTATGTAAATTAAGCATACCAAAGTTGTATTTATAGCAAACAGCATATTGTTGATTTGTTTGCAGTTTGTAGTTTCCTTTATCCATATTAAACACTTCACAAACTCCTTTTATTCACTTCAATGCTATTCAATCTCTAAGAAATTTCTCTGGCTCATTTTAGTACACCTGTTGTCATCTATGACATAGAAAAAAACACTGAGTGTCTTGGTCTAGATAAGTGCAGCTTTTTTCTTATTTTCTTTCTGTTTTAAATAAATCATAGATATTCTAGAATGTTAGGTTTGGCTCTGCTCTTTGAAGGCTGAGTATATCATTGATGTTTTTTGCAAAAGCTTCTTTTAATGAAAATTAAGTGAGTTTGAATATTGCATTCTCTTTGGTTCAACTAAGTTCTGTCTTTTTTTGGTAAAAAAGATCACCTCCCATGGGCAGAAATGGACAAAATATTTACTGAGGACATGTAGAAGGAATTTACATTCTTTCAAACTACAACAGATTTTCCATTTCTCATATTACCTGTTTAAAATGATTTTTTAACCCAGTTTTAGTAACCTGAGGGTACCCACAGTACAACAGAGGTCTAGGTCATGGGTCTTTTCACCTTGTTCTAAAGTAGTTCATGGGGGAAGTCATGGAGGGAGTAGGGAATAGAGGTGTAGATTTGGATTGGGATAGCAAAAATCCTTTTGTCAACAGAAAAGCTTTGCCCCTTTGTTCCTTCTTAGCAAAACATGTTGTGCATTTTGTTGGAGGACACAACTGAGAAATGTTCTGCTTTTTTCATTATGTTTCCCCAAACCTTTCAAAACACAGAACTTTATTCAAAGCTTTCTTAATGTTTCAGACAGTGTAAGAGATTTCTGTTTTGTCAGATCCTGTTTTGAAATACAGGTCACTGAAGGCTGAAATTACAAAAATATTATGAAATTAATTATGTATCTTGTTTAAATATAGTTGGTGCTATACTGTACATGAGAAGCATATTAAGTTACTTTAGTATTTCTTTCTGTCTCTTGTTTTCTTTTCACTGTTAAATGTTAGCCACATAATCATATTTAAACTTGACAATATGCAAATGCTACACTTTAACAACTGAATTTAGTTTTAGCTCTGAAATTAAGTCTCCTGAATTAAGGAAGGGTAAAACTTCTCACTTATAACCTAATCGCTCAAATATATATTATTTCACAAATCCTATGAGATGTCCCTAACATCTACAAAAGCATTACATATTTACTTTGAAGAGACTGACAGGTATTTTTAGGAAATATCTTATCAGTGATTTGTAGCTTTCACTGTATCATAACTCTTGCTATATTATGTTTTCTAATGTTCTTCTTGCCATCAAGAAAAATGGCTGTATTTCTTCTATATGTGGACCTTTAACATTTAAGCTATAAAGTTTTACTATGCTTCTGATCCCATTTAATGAATAGATTCTCTTTAATGAATAGATTCTTGCCCCCCCCCCCATAAGTTATTGATTAATATTATGTGGGGTTTTTTTTTCATAAATTCTCTTTCCTTTTGTATACATTCAGAAAATATCCTGGTTTTTTCACAGTTTTGCCTAAACAAAAACACATTTGCTTTTTGATATAAACAATTCCTGTATATCTATTTTTCCTGAGAAGTTAACAAAGATAAATACCATTTGAAATATACAACAGAATTCCTTATATACATGAGAAAAATTAATTATTTTGTATATAATCTGATTCTGGCTATAATTAAGGGTTCATTGCTAATGTTTGGGTCACTTGTGAGAAAGTGTCATATTTTTAAATATGTTTAGAACATATTTTTAAAAATGCTGTCAGACTCAGTACATTTTATTAGCCATAGTCAGGTTTCTGTGTGCCTACCATGGAAACAACACAGAAGATGTCAATGCGAGATTTAGTAACCCTGATATTCTGTGTCATTCATGTTTAATTGCAATATCCAGTTTATTATGCTTACTATTATATTTTGAAATTAATCTCTTAGACCGTACCTTAAAGGATATGAAAAAGGCCTGTCCTGATCACCGTAACATAAACTGTCAGTAGTCTGACATTGTAAACAAGCAAAACCCCATAAAACTGTGTAGATAATAAGATTAGAATGTTCACTAAATAGGCTGACTGGACAAAAATAACCCACTTTTAGCATTTTTTTTTTAATAGAGGTGTTAGGTTGAAAGAAACAAGTAGAAGTGGAAAGAAGCTGAGAAGCCAAGCATCCCATTCCCACAGCACTCTGAAGTAGCTGACTGCGAAACAAGAGCTCCCTCAGGTTTTGAGAGACAGTGGGTGGTGGGATCCCCTGAGAAACCTGCAAATGTTCAGGTGATACTAATGCTGCCTCTAACCACGTGGCTCTTGCCCCATATCTGCCACTGACTTACAGATGCAGGCATCGTGGCAATATATCTCCTAGGAAACAGCGGGGGAGACCTCAGAGCAGATGGAATGAACAGAGAAATGATGCTAACACAGCATTAAGGTTGTGTTAGAAAATCAATGAGGAAGTAGGGAATTCAGTATGTCAAGCAGTAGCACTCCATATTTCAAGTCTTTCTGTAGAACTTCAAGGGAATACCCTCCATTTAAGAAGCTGAAGTCTGGGAAAATATATCCTTCCATTTTTGTCAGTATCCAACTTCCAAATTAACACCTACTCTGCTGATTGTCATCCTGTTTTTTGTGTAACAGCTTTTTGAACAGCTGACCCAGACAGTCTCTGGTATGGGTCATCCATCCCAGAAACACACCAGTAAATAGGTCAGGAGTCAGAGTGCCCTGCACCACACACATCTGTCTGCTGTGTGTTTCGAAACTCAGAAACAACCAAAGGGAGAAAAGCCAATTTAACTGAATAACTATTACAGGAGTGGGTCTGTTTAAGTAACACTATTTTACCATGCCCAATTCTGACAAAACGTGTTAACATCAGCTGAATTAACTACCTGCTTTTAGATTCTCAGGAGAACCTCTGGGAGCAGATCTTTCTTACCCAAGATCACTAAACATTGTCATTCATGTTACTGTTACCTGCCTCGGAGGAGAAGGTAACATTCTTCTCAAAAGTGCCTGTCAGACTGCTTCTCAAAATACATCAACTTTATCATTCAGTTTGCTATATCTAAACAAAACCGACATTTTGATTGTAAGCAGGTTACAGGGAAGAAATTGGTTAGATATTAGGAGCATGTGTTCTCTGTCTCTTATCCCCTGAACCTTTTAAAAAGCTCTTTGAACTATTTTAGAGTCACAGGGTTGTTCAGGTTGGAAGATCTGTCCAACCTCATTCTCAGGGCAGGGTCAGCTGTTAGGTCAATATGGGTTGCTCAGGACTTTATATAACAGTCAGGCCTTGAAAACCTCCAGGCATGGAAATGGCACATCTTCCTTTGGAAACTTGATCCACAGCTTGACTGTCCTCATGTTCACAATGTATTTCCATATATCTGGTATGGACCTCCTCTTGTTTCTTTTATGCCCATTGTCCCTTGTCATCCCACTACACATCACTGTGAAGAACCTGGCTTCATCTTGTCAATGACCTTTCTATAGGCACTGAGAGGTTGCTCTTAAATGCTGTCAGCTCAGACTTTCCTGAGGTAACTCACTGCTATCCTACTCCTCCCAAAATGGTGTGATTTTTCATCTTTGATCTTCACAACCTGTTTAGTTTTTTCTCTCCTAGAATTCACTCCCACAGCCCTAAGTTAAATAGCTCATTCTCTAATGAACACCTTTCTGAATTATTTCAGACAATCTGTTGATTACTCAGGCAGCTATTTTTGGGCTTCACACCTTTTTCACACCCCTCTTTTGCCTATTTTTTGAATTTCAGTGGAAATAGAAAAGCAGTCAATGGGAAATAGATCAATCTAAAAACAGTTAAATGTTCATGTCTTTCACTTACATAATCTTACTTTTAAGAAAGAGGAAACAATAAACAATTCTAAGCAATAGTAAAAATGATTTTAAAATGGAGTTACCATAGCAATTGTCATCACAAGACTAAAGGGTTTAAGTAAGAATGATAACAACAGCAACATCAAAGCAAAGTTACTCGGTTATTTTCATTCTAATATGAAAGTTGAGTTTCCAATGGATTTTCATATGTGAAAATCTCTAAGAATCTAGGCATAGAACCCCTTTGTCACATAAACCTAAACAGATACAGAAACGCAGTAAGATATTTTTTTCTTTAATAGATATCTGGTAAAATAATACATCAAAAATCACAGCTCTGAGATAAATGTAATGTAAATCTTCTGCCCTACAACAACAATTATTACATCGTTACTCTTTCAGTGTAACAGAATGAAACAATAGAGAACAAAATCACTTTTAAAGGACTATCATTTAACAAATGATATTGTAAATTTGGTTCAAAATGTTGTCTACCTATTGTAATGGTTTTTATTTATATATTGCTACAACTCTCTATTGGGTCTGCATATTTTTAGGAACGTATGGTATGCTTTAACCTTGGCATGCACTATGAAGATCATTTGTAGGGTTTTGCATTTTTTTTCCTTTTATTCTCCTAGGTCACAGTTTTTAGGCCCTATATCTTGCAATCACACCAATGAGAGCATTTTATCAGAAAAGGATTATTGGATTGATCTGATTCTCTGACTGATCTGATCAGAGTTTCATTCTCGTTTCCACTTTCTATCTTTTCTTCAAGGTGATGTTGAGTGAAATTTCATGGGAAGTGGGACAAGCAGTGTGCAAATCTCTGTTCTAGACTGAGGATAACAATAAGATGGAAAGACAAGGATGATCACACGAATTCTGACCTTTGCTGCTTTTTCTTTCTGAGAAAGAAATGGTGGCCATTGTGTGTCCAAGTCAATGAAGTCAGCATTCAGCAAGTGTGATCTGAGCATATTTATGACATGAGAAAGACCAGTGCTGGTAGACTCTGGATCACAGCAGGGTTTTTTCATGAGAGGGATGCTCAGCTTGTCGAATAAAGGGACTCCTAGGTATGACCAGGGACCCAAAATTATGTACCTGGAGATCCTCTTGGTGCTAATGTAAAAGGCATGTAATGCTTCTAATTTTAGACTGCTGCTGAAACATGACCTTTTTATCCTTGTTTTCATGGACATACATGCTTATTTTGTTGAGTCTCAGTGAGTCATACCATAGACATTAAGCCTGGTACTGACAAATTTGACAGTAAATGTGCTCTGGTATTTTTCTCTTATAATGGTTTTGTCAAAATTTATATCAAACTGACATTGTGGATGAATAAGTAGGTATTTTGTGGAATTTAATAGAAAATTATGCTCAGAGTAATTGTTGAAAGAAAACTGTAAAGGTAAATTTACAATGCATGCATTTGGATATAGTCGTGGACATTTTTAATGAATGTAATTGTGAGATTTCCAGAATCCTGCAGGGAAGTGTACATGTTTGTAATAAAAAGGCCTCAAGCTGTTAAAACTGATAGAATTCCTGTAATGTCAAGAAAGTTCAGTTTGCACTAGACTTCTGGGTTTAAAAACAGGATGGAAAACATGTTAGTATCTCTCTCTCCTGAAGAAAATTGAAATATATCTGGCACAAGGAGTCCAGCAGTTGGAAGGAAGTATGAATAAGGTTGGCACAAAATGTTGTTCCATTAGTAAGTGATTACATATCTGTCTCTAATTAGTAGCGTGGCATATAATTTCTGCTCTATGCTTTTCATTTAATGAAAAATTTCCTTTGCAACCTATCACATATTTGCTAAATAATTTCTTTAAGCTGGAAATCTAAATGGATGTATTATTCTTTAAATACCACTTAAAGTTAGGTGAAAGATTAGAAAGAGAATGGCTTCCTTAACAGGCTTAGCTGAGCTATACAGGACAACAAAACCTGATGTGTCAGAACATACAGCTGTTGAAACTTGGGTTTTAAAAAGATGGGATTAATTGCAAAGCTGTTGTTATTTGCATTTAGATTTTACCCTTCTTATATTTAAGAGGGCTTTTAAGTCTCTGTCTTTTACTGTATATCCTCTTATGTCAAGTCAATCAGAATTCAGCCTTGAGCGTTAGCAATTTAATTATTGCTATAAAACCATAATTTTGACACTGCTTATCTTTTAAAGTAAATACAGAATAGTAATAACATTTTACTGAACTGGATGATCCGACAAGGCATTGCAGTTGTACTACAATGGAAGAAAAATGGTTTTCCTAGGAATAATAGTTAGACCTCAGTATCAAGACAGCATTAATGATGGACAAGAACTCATTAGACTCAGTTTATCTCTTGTAGTTATTCAGAAGCCCCAGCTGATAAAATCGCTGCAGAAACAAATATGTAAGGCTTAAACCTGATCAAGTGTCTGCTTCCATTCATTTCTAAAGGATTCTTCCTTTTGGAAAGAAGATTCAGCAATAACACCTAACACTAGTAAAAATATATTCTAGACAGATTTTTAAACGTTAATGAGAAGACTCAGTCATAGTCCATGAATACCTGAAGAATGTATCTGTCCTTGTTAAACATTAGCCATGAAACAATCAAACATATCTTTTTAACTGTAGGAAATTTTCTGCCAATTGCAAATAGGAAGCGTTCAAAACTTTGAGTTGTGGCATTAATCCCAACTGCACACATTTTTCCAGTAGCAAATGCAAAGCATGAAATGAATCAGAACTAAGCCAAATTGCGTTGCCTTGCAGTTGCCATGGCTAGGAGCATGCACACAAGTTATTGATACAGCTCATATGACACTCGTTATGCCATGATTACTTCATTATGTGTTGGAGCCTCTGGAGATCTCAGTTCATTGAAGTTTCAATATTTTGGTGGATAGGTATGATAAGCAAAGCAGAGCCAAAGAAACAATCAGGGTTTTTTTGTCAAAGGAGCACTTTACAGAATTGCCATTTGAGATATGCGTATGCTACACTCAGTGCAACTGGACCTTGGTATCTGTCAGTGACACACTGTCAGTGTTAAATAATAATAACTCACATGGACTTTGCTAATCTCAGCTCCTGGTCTTTCTGCTCTATATATTTAGACTTGTCATCATGTGTCATCTAGAAGAACTGGTTTAGGTCACTTGGATTCACTTGTCTCCCTTAGAAACTGATGGGCAGAAATCTGCTAGTGTGCTATAAAAGCTTAAACTTCTGGAAGGAATTTGTCTAAATGGTGTTGAAAGCTAGGGAATTAAAAATGGATGATTATGAATACACAAAACAAGTAGCCCTCCAATGCAGTCCCTCGCTTCCTTCTCCAAACTTCTTGTTAGGCTCATATGTACAATACTCCCCTGTGGCAGTTTGGTTCTCTCACCATGGTCTGCTAGAGGCTTTTGTTTCCTGTAGCTTCTAAAATATGAGAATAGATCTATAATAAAACATTACCCAGACTGCTCTAAACCTGTAAGTACCAGTTGGTTTAGAGATGCTGCTGCATGTTCAGAGGATGGCACTGATTTCAGTTGTTGGCTCTGCAGGCAGAGTTATCTGATCTGTGCAGGTCACAGAGCATCAGTAAGGAGATTGCCTGCAGATGAGCAGAGAGAATGCGAATAAACTTTCCAGAGATAATTTGGCTATATCGTGTCGTTCAGAGTGTGATGGACATGGGTATAGTCTGCAAGATTTTGTAGGAGAGATCCCTGCTAAGAATATAACTGAAAATGTAACATTTTATACTTGCTAATTTTAGTTGCCAAGATGCATCTGAGAGTCATATAGCATTAATTATTAATTATTGTTGTTGTTGATAAAAATAAACCTATCATTAAGGCTCTGGGAGTATTTCCAACATCAACAAATTTTCCATTTGATTTATTAATGGATATAAACATTTTTATTTTATTTTTCCCTCTGGTCAGAACCTCAACTTATTTCATACTTGCCCCTCCCATAGGAAAAAGCTTGAGTAAGTGTATCAGCCTTGCACTCTGTTCTCAATGTCAGCACATTGAGATCTGCCAGCTCTCCTGTAGAAACAGAATGAGGACCCGTTCAGCTATACTAAGACTGTTTTCTCCCAATTAATGAGGATTTTGACCATAGAAGTGTTGATTGGTACACAGAAGAAGGCTGGATTTGAAGCTGACAGATAAAATGGAGCAAAAAAGATACTCTGTTTCCACCCGGCGGTGAGGGTAGGGTCGCCTACAGGGAAAAGCTGTACTGGAAGCAGTAGTGCTGTGAGGGGGACAAACTTTGCTCTTATTGATTACAGTCACACATGAGTGGAACCAAAGAATTAATTTATTTTTTTGCATTAGCAGAGGCTTCCAACTGGTCTGGAAGTGTCACCCACTGAGCACTCCACATGTAGAGCAGATTAGAGTGGTTAAATATTTAGGCCTCAAAAGCTGATATACCAGTGAGACACATAGCAGAGAAGAAAGGTCACAAGTTCTACTCTATATACTTACGCGTGCGAATAGCAGTATTGTGATAAAAGCCAACATTTCAGGATTCAGGGGCTTCTACACAGACCTTTTCCACTTTCAGATAAAGGAGACAGCTTACGGGATGCTGTCTTTACCTTCTGATCATGTAGGATTTTTCAGCATTTCAGTTTCACTATTGAACAATTTTGTGATGACAGTGAAGCCCAGGAACTCATAAGAAAGAGAGGCAGCATCCGACTACAGTACTCAAATCTCTAATGCCTCTGGCCAGTTGGGCATGTCTTACAAAGGAGCCCACCATGTTCGTGGACTGTTGTAGGGTTTGTCTGTTGCTCCAGCCTGGAATCTGACAGAAAAAAACTCTATGGGGATTTACAAGTTAAAAGTTAGGAATGACAAGTTAGAAGGCCACGAGTGTGGTCACAATTAGTTGAGTAATTTCTTGCTTTCCCTAAGACGTTCCCTGCTCTTAGATGTTCTCTGATTTTAGTGCATTCCACATGGATAGCTGTGTGCCAGATAAAAATTCATCTCCTCCCACTGAGGCACTATTTTTTTTCTGCAGATAGTGTTTTAGTACATATTGTTTTAGATGAGAACTGTTTGCATCCCATATACATTAAATTTTTAATACATGACTCAGTGAGACATAGAGCCAGGGGTTGATCGTGTGGTTAGCCATGCAGTTAATGACTTAAAATAACTGAATGGATTTTATTTCCTTTAAAAGGCTACTAATGCATTCTTTAAAAAGTCATAATTTGTATATAATAAAATGCCTGGGCTCAGTCAATGATAATTTTGCTACTTAGGAACCATTTGAAGTCACACACTTTCAAAACAATATAGAAGCATTTGCTTTCCATCTGAAGCTGTATGGTAAACATCTATGTTTCTTTGAGCTTTATGGGACATGTTGCATTTTGCTTAATATTTTTATGGTTATTTACCTTTCAAAATAACAACATCTAAATTGGAACAGAGCTCAAAGCATTTCGGAAAAAAATGTTTATATATGTTAATGACTTCTAATTAGGAAGAAAAATACTAGAAACTAAGATAATGTGTTATTAGCAATACAGTTACTGTGTCTTTAATTATATGCAGTGCCTTCCAGGCCATAGAGTTTGAGTGGGGAAGAGCTGACCAACATGGTCAGTAGACAAGACAGTCACCCAATTCCTCTCCTCTTGAACACCAAGGAAAAATCCTTCTTGTGGACAGAGCTGTGGTACTTCTGACTCTGTGGAGAAGGGAGTCACAGTAAAATTATTTTATTTCCCGGTTACTGTGGGAAATGAAGGTAACTGGTGAGCATGGTAGTGGTGCTATGTTCATAATTGGACTTGATAATCTCAGAGGTCCAATCATAAAAATTCTATGATTTTATGATTATTGGGCAGGAATAAGTGTACAATGTCTGTCACTGGCTGTCAGAAAGGAGGAGAGAGAATTTTTCAACCAGACTGTCTTGGTAGGAGCCAAGCCCCACTTTACACTGCCCCTGCTCTGGAGCATGGTCCTAGTTTTGAAGGCTGCATTTTCTGTTCTTATTTACTCTTTGCAAGGAGTGTTCATAGTGACTGGAGATTTCTTTTTCAGGCCTGCCTGCGGAAAAAATAATCTGTTTTCGAATTAAAGACTAAGAAAGAAAAATGATCATTACATACTCTCTGATTTCATCAGTTGTCCTTTCTTTTTCTTTTCCTCCCTTCAGTTCTTTTATCTTCTTCATTAATTGCTTGCCTTGCTTTTATGATTTGTGATCTTATTCTTTTGGTCTGGCTTTCCTCATCCGTTCCATTGTTTCATGCCAGTTCTTTGTTTCTTTGTCATCCAACATTACTATCAAAGCCAATATTTGGGAATTCATGGATTTCTACACAGGGCTTCTCCATTTTTAAATAGAAAGACAGCTTACATTATACCAGCTTTACCTTCTGATCGTATAGGTTTTCTTCACTATTTGTATTTCACTGGAGAAAATTTTTCTGATGGTAGTAAGGAACTGAAACTTATAAGAAAGAGAAGCAGCATCCAACTACAGTATTCAAGTCTTTAGTGGCTCTGGCCAGCTGGGCACGTTTTGTTTCCAGATCATTTCTTACAGAGGAGCTCATCACATTCCTGGTCTGTTGGAGGGTTTGCCCATTGCTCCAGCCTGGACTCTGACAGAAGCAGCTTCCTCGAGGATTTACGCATTAGAAGGAAAGTTCCTTCTCTGTTCTATTTCCACCCCCTTTTTCTGCCTCTCTTTAATTTTCTAAATTAAGAGGCAGAGATCTTCCTGTTCATTTTGTCCCTCTTCATTTCTTGTCCACTTTTTCACTCGACTGTCAATCTTCTCAACAGATAATCTCTTTAGAGTAATGGCTATCCTCTTCTGTTGTTGCCTTCAAATTATCAAATTCCCTTTCTCAGTGAAGATAAGTTGAACATTTCAAGTTCAGTTTTAAAAAATGAATGCAGTAGCTCTGCCTCATCAATAGAAAAATGAGAAATAAAGTGCGGTTATGAGATGTGATAGCTCAGTAAGACTCTTACGATGTGCCAGTGGGACATATATTGTGTGCAAGGAGTTCTCCATTGCAGTGCTTCTCATAAGAAATGTTTTGTTCTTTTTTCTGTTATTGAGCTATAGTTTAAAAGGCTGTGGGGAGCAGAGATTATGTTACTATAAATTTAATACAGAATTATAGTATGCAATGATTTCATACATAGTTTATTTTGCGTATTGTGGAATCAGTTAAGGAGGCTTCCACTGAAAGTTAAGTAGCCCTAGCTGGGGTTATATCCTAAGCCAGGCAGCAATCCAGTGCACCACTGGCACTCTTGCAGCCCCATGGCACAGAATAGGACTGAGAAACTGCCTCATGCACAGGTACAAAATAACCTAATGATGTAAGAACCTGTTCTGAAGTCCTTTCAGGAAACCACCCATTCTGGCATGTGACTGTCCTGTTCCTGTGTGGCTTTATGCTATTGTGGGAAATCATACTATATAGCATTTTTTTCTTTAGTAAGCTGACCATCACTATCTCCCTTGCTGTGCTCATATCTTCAAGTACTCCATTATGTTCTAAAGTAGGCCAGGCATTCTTTGCTTAATTTATGCCTAATGCTACCTTTTTAAAAATCAAATCTCCTTTTACAAAATTGTGGGGTGTTTTTTCATCTGTTAACAGAACGAAACTTTCTATAGAGACAAAACTGAACTAAGTAAATAAAGAAAGAGATTGTTTATGAAATACCCACTTTCCAGGCTAATCTTAGGCCCTTTTTTATCTCTGTGTTATCAGAGATTGAGAACATTAGATTGATGCTCAGAACATGGTGTCACTTCCATGTTTCTGTGTTTACTGAAATCTACCTTTTAAAATCAATGTTAAACTATGGGCTGGTTGAAGAATATTAAACAGGACTGGATGTTAACTTGTACCTGCAGCCAGTAAAGCCTTGCGAAATGGCAGGAAAAGTCTAACAGCAGAACTACTTGAAAACCACCACAATCAGCAGACATCAGTATGAATCACTAGGTAAAGTGAAAAAGAGTGAAAATCAATCCTGAAGTCTAATTCAACTCCTTTGCATTCCTTTCAAAATGCAAACAGGCCATAAAGCCTCTGCTGCCTAGTTAAGCAGTTAGTTTACAAATGCTTTGTTTCAAGGGCTCAGCACAAAGTAGCTTGAATACACTAGCAAATATATCCCTCGTCATTTCTTCTAGCTGTTTGTCAAAGAGTAATAGAATAGGTGCTGTTCTCTTGGTTTCTCTAATTCCAAATATGGGATTTATTCCCTCCCAGCTCTCATTTAGGGGCAGATTTTCCATACAGTGCTTTCTAAGCTGCACAATACCCCCAGATTATAATGGGGGCTGTGTAGCACGAAATCCTGCAGAGCTTTGAAAGTAAGCTTAAAACCCTGCAGTGCTTTGGAAATTATGGCTATTTATTCAGCAGTATGTTGGAGCAAGAGTAGAGAAAGGCCCAGGAGTTTTACAAATATTGCTGGGACAGGATTAAGGTGTTCCAGATAGGACCCATCCAAGGAACATCATTTTGTACCGACTACACCCGCCAAAATAACAGCATACCATACATTTGCTATACTTTTACAAAATGTCATGAAAACCTAATTGTGGCAGATCCAACACAGAAGCAAAATTTGTATTTGCATTGTATTAACTTGTTTTCCTGTGGGATGCTCTTCTTTGCAATGCATATAGCAATCCCTTTTGGTTTTTAATTCTTTTTAAGCCGTATTTTCTAATGGGACAGTTTTCTGTATACTGAGTTGCAGAGTGGATTTGAAATTAAAAGATCTAACCCTTTGTACAAAGCTACAGTAAGCAGGACATTGAATCAACAGAATTTGATAGTCAATAGCACCCACAGCTGAATCAGACCATAATTCTGAAGTGAATTCTTGCCCCACCGAAGCCCTGGGACCTGTGCAAAAATTCCATTTAAGAGTGGTCTTTTGTTGCAATGGTTGTGGCAAGGTAAAAAAGCCAAAGAAACCATTATCATCCAGCTATGTGAACCAATTAGTTTTTAAGTCATTTTTCCTCAGCAATAATTCACGGTCCGCATACTTAACACCCTTATGGAAAAGTCCTGTATATTTCTTTCAAAAGGGTAAATGTTTTGTATTTCCATTATTCTTTAAAAAAAATTATTGTATCTTTGGTTTAGATCTTTAGAGACTATTCAGTGCATCTCTTGAAAATACACAATTCCAGAGCAGTATGGAATAAATTTTAAAGAACTCCATTAAATCCTATAGAACATTTCTTTGTGCATGTATGTGTGTGTGCATGTGTGCCTGTGTATGCCGATATGTGTAGGATTTTGCAAATAGGATCTGTCATTTAATATTTTTTAAATACACAACTTCCTTTGATTATAATGGGATCTACAAGTGTGTATGAGAGTAGAATACAGTTCATTATTGACTAGATCAACCAGGCACAGAATCCTGAAGTCAAAATGCAACATCAATGCATTTCCAATATGAGCAAATGATGAAAACAAAGGCAATATGCTAGATACATATAAACAATTCACAAAAATATCTGAACACAGGGACATGGGGAACCTACAATATATGCTGTTGAATCAAAATGTAATATGCTTTATTTTGCTTTTTTCCTTTGTTTGAAAATTATTAAAATGCACATTTTCTTTTGAAATCAAAGCCAAAAAATCAAAAACTTTTGTTTAATATTGCAATATTCTAATGCATATGAATGCATAATATCATTTATATATTCCTTCAATCTCATTTGAGGTTAGTATCAACAGAATAGAAGAATTCAATTAATAATAAGCCTTCCTTAGTTCAGAAATATTTCAGAGTTCAAAATGCTGTTTAGACTTTTAATGAGGGTGACAGTGGCAGGTGAAGTTTTTACTGTAACAGCACACTGGATATCTTTCTACGTATTTGACACCTGGTTCTATACATTGTGTGTTTTTGTGTATCATTTGTCTCACATGCATGGAATTTTAGTTTTTGTTAGAAGTATCAGCAATTTTTATGGCAATAAGAAACTGTGAAAATGTTACAAGTCCGTGGGCAAGCAGCTTGAATTGATCTTATTTTTCACAGTGATGCAATTGCTTTTCAGTGATCTGAGAATCGAGTCATGTCTTATGTTAAGTAGTCATGACATTACATCCAGATGAATTTATTACTCTTTCTATTAAGTTTTTCTGTGAGCAATCACAATACTGACAAGGCTGCCATATTCACGTTTTTAAGCAGCTAGTGGGGCTGATTTGCCTAAAGACTCCCAGGGGACAGTGGGTGTTCCAATCCTTTTACAAAAAGAAGTGACAAGTCAGGCTCTCTAAAGTGACTGTGCTGCTTTCTTTATGCCTCTAGATTCCTCCATCTCAGCAGGAGAAACATTAGTATAGATTTGCAATGTAATATTGAACTCATTTAACTTTAACTTTGCAGCTTTTCTATGACTGCTTTTGCCATGTTTAAGCACTAATTCATGTAACATAGAGGACTTTACCCTGATTTTCAGTACCTTCTCTACCTTTAGGGTAGAAATAATTGATTTATTTCCTAATCTAACTAGAGAGTTTAGGATGATATTTAGCATTTAACCTAGGTTTACTTAATAAGACAGTATTCATAACTTACTCTTTTCTTGAAAAGACTAATATGCAAGCACACTCGTCATGAAATCCACTTATGTTGTGGCAGCTTAACTTTAGTAGCAAAAGATACCCCAGATGCATAGATGATGGGCTTTAAAATTGTTTGTAATTTTAAGTATTAAGCAGGCTCCACAGGGTATATCCCCAATGACATGTGTGAAATATCATTCAAATATCATTCAGTAGTCTAGATTTAATGAAGTCAGTGAAAATTCTGTGCCAACTCTAGTAGCTTCATGGCTTTGCCTTTTCTGGGAGGACTGAAACACTTGAAGTTACTGCAGTATATTCAGAAATTAAATCCAGACAGCTTTAATTAAAAAAAAAAAATTAAGAATCTATTTTTTTATATCTCAAGACTTCCAGGTTACAATTTCAGACTTGCTTCAAAATGTACCTCCTGTGTGAGGTTGAACTGCACAGCATTTTGCTTGCCTCCAAACCCATGCATGATACATAAACCAGATATTCCCCCAAGCGCCAGCTCTGAAGGGCCCAACCTCTTCTGTGTTCTGAGAGCACACCAAAACTACAGTGACAGAGCAAACCTCCCAACAAAAAACACCTAACACTGCATATTTTTCCATCTTGAAGCTATGCTCTTGGTAAAGGGATAAATTCGTATGTTCCCACTGTCAAGTTTTGTGGTACAGGTATTCATGTTAAAATATGGTTAGGAGTCTCCTGCTTTTCTGAAACAAGTGGAAGGTAAAAGTCAGGACTAATTTATACAAAGCAGCATCTGTGGAATTCAAATGCTAACTTGGGAGAATTTAAATTTTTAAAACTGTTTTCCCCTTCTGATCCTCTGTGGAACCAATCTGCCTGTCAGTAACACCTTCTTAAACAAAGATTATCACATACCAAGCGCTTATGCATGAAAGTGTCGATATTAATTATCTTCCCATAACAGGAATGTGCTGTTGGTTGATTGTAATAGGATGTAATCATATGTTTAGAGAATTTTCAATCTTACCTAAATGCAGCAGTAGGGCTGGTCCTTGGTCAAAGATTTGTACACAGCCTCACTGCTCCCAGTGAGGGAACCCTGCATCCAGGGATGCCTTGGGATTGGTGCACAGCACTGCTCCCTGGCACATGGAGGAACGAACTGTACGAACCCCGTTTTTCACGCCCACTGGTCTGCATGCTCATCAGTGGTTTTTTCTAACACTGGTTCCTATACGCATTTTGTAACGAAATATGACCGTTGAAATGGTACATTTAACGTATATGTCAGATTTGTTTAGATTCTGAACCACAGTGTCAAGTTTCATTTAAATGAAAAAGAAATCAGGCTGATATAGCTGTTGACATTCAGATTCTTTCTAAATTTCTGTCATTATTATCTTTCTCTTGTACTTATAATATACTCTGAGATAAAGAAATATACTTTTAAAATGTGAACTTTCACAGTTTTGTTTTAAGCCAGAGCTTTTATAGATTTCCAATCACATAAATAGTTGAGAAGTACCATTTAATTCACACAAAGATAAATCTTGGCTACAGACTATACAATTAAGCGAATGAAAGCTGTTAGCCTTATTTAGCCTCATTTTCATATATCACATAGCATAAAAGGCAACATTTTTTTCATTTTTGTAAGGTCTCACACCCATTCCAGTGTTGCAGGCAAGATTATAGCAGATTTTGAAAAGTTTGTAATGGATTTATTATGTTTAATGAGCATGCAATATATGGCTCCTCAGCCTTGGCTGACATTTTGAAAGTAGGCTTCCAGCAGTGAAATCTTGTCAGGGATGGGTTTTAGATTACTCAAGCTTTCAGGATTAGAGCTTTTCGTACATAATGTCAAGTACAATTGTCTTTTAAATGCTAAATGAGCATACCATTGTTAATGCAGTAGCAGCACAGAGAATAGACTCTAGAGAGTTTAAATTTTTGCTGACTCGGAACTTTATTATGAACCTTATTCATAGTTCTATTCTTGAATGTTTGAACACGTAGAGGAGAAAGATCTCTGTAGAGTTTTTAAAAGTGTGTTTTAAGCTGGTTTTGGTGTACATTACATTAAAACAAGTTATTTAATTGAGTTATCAAAACCCCAAAATACTATTTTTATTTAAATTTCTGCCAGGTTGTTTGCCCTGTATAAATATGCCCTTTATATGGTAGAAATACATTTGAACATAAAAGAACTCCAACTACTATACTTTTTAAAAAATATTACTTCTTAATACTTCTGTCTTGTACAGCAACAATGAAGTTAAGAATTTAAAATTATGACCAACCTAGAAAATAACTATGTTTTAGAGCAACAGACATGAACAAACAAATAAAATGTCATGTGTATGTTTTCTCATGTTATGCACATAAATTTGTACTGAGTTAATCCAATGGCTGTCTAAAATCCCATATCTTTTATGTCTATGAAGCAGCGTTTGATCCAGCTATGTTATCTCAGGCCCAGATCTGCAGCAAGAATGTAGGTGTTAATTCAGTAATATGGAAGTTTTTAGTCAGAAAAGCCATAGAAGGTAATGCCATCTGTGCCCTTACATAAGATGGCTAGGCTCCTCTGCTCGAAGTGTATTAAATGTTGGGAGCATTGAAAAAATGTGTGCACAGATATCAGTGTGCTGAGTCAGCAGTGTCTAAACTGGAAAATGAGAAAGCATTGAGGAGAGGTTTGCAGGTCACCACTGCAAACTTAGCCCTTCCACTTGCTCTAAAATCACAGAGAACCCTTCCCAAGTTCAGGTCAGTCCTCCCGCTTTGTGGGGGGAGCAAGATACACGTTTATTTCTGTCCCTGGCTCTCATCTTGCCTTGTCACAACTGTGTGCAAGGCTGGAGTTCCAATTAGACCAAACATGGCTTTTTAACCTAATAATTCATCTTTAATTTAACTGGTAACTCTACCAACCCACCACCAATTAATTTATTATCTTTCTTTTTTAATTGATTAATTCCTCAGTACAGTAGAAAACAATTGATGGCTTAAGTATTTTGTTACTGTTTAATATTTCTTATTTTGAAAGTAAATATCCTCGGAATCTATCAGTGGGAGACTCTTATCCTGTGACAACATTTTAATCCGCTGGAATCTTTTAATTGCCTTGACTCTTTGTGTTTGATCTCACCAACTACCAACCAATGTAAATATTTTTTTTCTGTTTTCTGCACTTTTTGGTGACAACATATTTTTAGCAATACACATTTTCTACTTTTGTGTATATGATCACTGTTCTTTAAAATGGAGCAATTTTTAGTGCTGTGAGGTCCCCATGAGGCAAGACCACAAGGCACTGAGGCAAGCAGGTTATTGGAATAAGCAGGCTAGATTCCATTGACTTTGCCAACATTGGGCCAACTTATGGTAGTGTCAGATTTGGTTTATATCATTTCATCTGACAAAGAACATCCCATCAGTCTATGTACTTTGCTTTTGATTTAACAAAAGTTAGGTTAGTAACTAACTGTGGCTGCTCATGCTGGGTTTTTTTGGTTTTTTTTCTGAAGTGGTGCACTCCTCTATCATCAAGCTGCAGAGTTAAAACGGCCAGAAGGCTATGTCTAGCAGCCCTTGAGGATCATTTCAGTATGATTTCTCAGCCCACCGTGGTATTATTTCAGTTGCATAAGACCAATCTAAAAGCCAACAGCTGGACCAGCTGAGACTATAGGAATATATAGGAATATATTCTTATAGGAATAAGAAAAAGGGGACATTGTTCTGCATTCCTCCCTTGCCCCTGTCCAGTGGTGTCCCATAGCAGCCCCATTTCTAATATACCAATTCACGGGATGTTCCAACTGCAGCCATGTGTAGACCAGCACCAGAATTATTACAGTGGAAAGATTAGTGTGTGTTTGTGCACCTGTTGCTTCTGTTGCTGAATTGTGCCCTATACACTGTCACCACACGTGAAGACCTGTCCTGGAACATCTGAGATTTACTAACTAGATGCATAATAAAGCAAAGGCTACTAAATATTCACAGAAGTCTAGTGACCAGTGGAATTAAAACACAGTGCTAGAGTTTCCACTTATGTGAAATAAGCTCACTCCACTGACTTCAAAACAGATACATAGGCTGAGGCCAGACTGGTCTGTGGTTCTTAAAGCAAGACAGAGTCCTGAAAAAGAGAGAGAACATGCTCTAGTTTTCCACCTTTTGTGAAAGAATATGGGGAAATGTTTACAAAGTGTAAATTACATAAGGGTGCAGAGGCCATGCATTGTCAGGTTACTGTGTCGACCGTAAGATTAAACCACTGGTCATATTTTGAAAACACGGTTACAAGCAGAGCAGTGGAGCGGGTGAAAACAGCACAAAGCTCATTAACATGCAGGAGCATTCTTGTCATCTTATTTTGAGTTTGAGTTTTGAACAAATGACAGTGTGTTTCATGGTAATTATTGACTTTTTGGTGCCTCTTAGTATTGATGGAAACTGCAGAGTTAAAGCCTTAGAGAAGACAATAACCTATTTGGAAAATATAATTTAAAGTCCTTAAAAAATAAAGAAATATATTAAAGGCAGTGATAATTTCAGATTCTGAACAGAAGTTCCTTAAGGTCTCAACACAGGCTTTTCTGGATCAGAATTCATCCATTACTGGAAATTTGTATTAGCACAAAATTAATCAGAAATGAACAATGAACTCCAGCTCATTCCATCTCCCTTTCTTTGGCTGCATTCTCAGATATCTGAGAAAAATTGTCTTTCTTACCTCCTTTGGAGAGAGCTAACAGGTTCCCTGCCAAGGTGAGCCAGCAAGGCTCGGTTAGTATCTCAGAGTCTCCCAGGAGTCACAGCAGAATGAAACAGTCACCCTCTTGCAAGAGCAATTAACAAGAAAAGTTGCACTTAAAATTTGTTTTAAATCATTAAGGTTTGTGGGAGAAAAGTAAAGCTGGAAAACCATCCTGTAGGTAGCACAGTATTATATCTCCTGTTTTATATTTCTACATTGATTTCAAGTTTTCCTGCACTCTAAGTTGATCAGTAAAAATATCAATCATGGTGTTCTTTGAGGTTTCCAGTATCCTTTCCAGGTATAAAAATAATGAAGATTAAAACATTCTGACATTTAAAAGGGGAAACTCTGAAAGGATCTGTTTTTCAAAATCAAAATTATTCAGTTACTGCCAGAATATTTTCCATAAATGTCAAGTTTATTCTAAAATATCTTGGAGACAAGTCTGAGCATAAACTACTGAAATTGTAAGAGGAATATTGCTTTTACTGCAAATCTTTGGAGCCATTTATGACTAAATCAGATCAATGGCAACATGTTCCTTTCAGGACAGTCTCCAGTATCTTCTACACATCTTTAAAGCTTTACTGAGTCTCCAGCAATTGATTACGCTTACACTTCTGCATTTATTTGCATTCATCCCTTCTAGCATATAGGCTAACACAATAATGGAGAGAAGTTATTAATTTTTACCTAACTGAGAAAAATGGAAGAGCTGGACATAGCAAAGCAGATACCATAATATTTCAGAATGGACTTGTGCAATGACAGTTGTCATTATCCACCTCTGTAGAGGCAGCAATGTATCTTAGTTTGCCTAATTCAGCATTACAATGGCAGGATATACCTTCCTTTTCCATCCTATCAAACACAATTAAAACATGATGCAACAAGCATGACTTTAGTATATCACTAGCTTCTCTCACTCAGTTTTTTTCCTGCCTTTATCCTTTGTCAAGTTAAACAGGGGAAACTCATTTAGTAACCTGCTCTGATGAGCAGAGAGACACCCTACAAAGCCTTGTGGAAATGCCTATTTAGTGATTTACAGATTTGTTGCTAGTATATATCCTGCTACTCTGCTGCAATAAAGTACCTTTTCAAGTTTCATTCAAAAATACCCATTTTCAGTCTTCCCCACTGAGAAATGATGTGAAATATTCCCTGAAGACACACAGCTGCAGGCCGTGAATAAGGCCACAATCCTGGCAGAGGAAGAGCAGTTTGTCTGAGAACCTGCCCTGTGGAGCCCCCAGGGAAGAGGGAGCCTCCTCAAACCCAAATGCAGTAAGAATCCCCATTCTAGCACTGGAGTACTGAGGAACACTAGCTTTTTAGAGCTGCTGGCTAAGTCTGCTAGTAAATGAAGTTTTGAAACTCCTCCCTGTTGTGCCTGAACCATTAGCAGTGTCTTGTTTTAAGGGAAGAATGCATAGCAAGCTACTGGTAGTCTATCAGCTACACTCGATTACACTCCATCAACTGCTGGCAAACTTTTTTACAGCCACTCTCTCTCTCAATTTTCTCTTTGATCGACTGGCAAAGAAGACTTATTGCAACAGAAGCATATTGAGTCTTGCAGAGAAAACTGCGTAGCAAATCTCTCTGAATGAACACCAGGCACTGACAATTTCTTGAAGCCTTAAAATTATTTTTTCTTCAAAATTAACTTATTATTTGTACTTTATGTACCTTAATGATGAGATCCCACTATCAGCTTGGCTGTGTTTCTTTCATATACCCAATTCATCCTTCCCAAAGTAGAGGATGACAATTCATTTTCACATACTTACAGACTAATGACAGCCACTCAGAGAGAAGCATCTGCCAATACCGGGAATATTGTGTTCTCATACCTACAAATCCCTGCTCATAACAGTCTTTGTCCTCATCTTGACAATATTGTACAAGCTTTTCCATTTCAAGAATCAGACTTGCAGTTTTCTCTCTACTTGCCCACACATGCTGTGCAAGTAATATCCCTTGTATCTCTGTCATTACAAAATTTTACATCACTCATATAAGTAACATATAAGTAAAAACTCATAACTCTTTTGAAAATTATGACATGAAAAGATCTTCCAGGCTGGTCTTACTAGCTCAGGTTTCATCTGGTGAGGGAAAAGCAAGCCTCATAGCTCACCATTTATAAAGACTAAAGAGTGAATGCGGGTTTTCTTAGAGGATGTGAGGCAGCAATATTTTTGGTTTTTACACTTGAAAAAGACATAATCAGTTAATACTTTAATTAATTGACCATAAGTGCCTCTGATGTTTTGTCATGTTAAGTACTTCTCAGAGTCATCAGTTAAATGGTAGGACTGACTGAAGGACCTTACAGCACAAACCTCAAAATTTAACATGTGAAATATTATTTATCCTTCTTGTACAAGTCTGAACACTATTTCCCCGCCTTCTTTATAGAAATTAAAACAAGAGGTTTCCACCTGTTCATATTTGCTTGACTGAGTTGCTGTGCAGAGACCAAGACATGATGCATTAATTTTTTTCACTTTTCATTTCCCCATTTATCTTACAGCATATGACTTACATCATTTCCTGAAGAACTCATTGCAAAATGTTGTATAGACTGTTTTATGAAAAAACCCTATTCTGATCAATAAGGAATTTTTTTTTAATATTTTAAAGAAATCAGCTATACTTGTATTCATTTTAAGACCAGAAGCTCTTTAAGGGTTTTATTATAATTCTGTATAACTAAAGAGTTCAACAAGGATGTCTTTTGGAAAAACCATTAAAATCTGATTCTTGCATCTGTACAGATTTATCAATTAACCTGCACAAATAGAGTGAGGAGCAACTTAACCTCAGAACTATATAATTAATTGATTAGACAAAATTCCATTTATATCTGTAAAGTCTTCTAATATCTTATGCAAGTTCTCTAACTGTGAAGCCAGGTCATGGCTCCATTATGCTTTCTTCCTATTTTTGATCGATGTAAGCACATCACATATATAAGCGTCTAAACCACAAGGCAAGCCAGACAACTGAAACCAGATGAATAGAAGTGGCCTAAATTCCTACCTAAGCAGTAAGATTATCATAATAATTGAAAGAAGTTTAATATGGCATGATCCCAGAATGACAGAATCACAGAATACACTGAGTTGGATGGGACCCACATTGATTATTAACTCCAGCGTCTGGCCCTGCACAGGACAACCCCAAGGAGTCACGCCATGTGCCTGAGAGCATTGTCCAAATGCATCTTGGACTCTGTCAGGCTTGGCGCTGTTCAGTGCCCAGCCCCCCTCTGGATGAAGTACCTTTCTCTAAAATCCAACATAGACCTCCCCTGATTAAACTTCGGGCCATTCCCTCGGGTCCTGTAACTGGTCACCACANTTTCTATGGCACTGCTTTCCAGCATCTCGTTCCTCAGTCTGTCCATACATCCAGGGTTGCTCTTGCCCAAGTGCTGAATCTGGCACTTCCCCTTGTTAAATTTCATATGGTTGGTGACTGCCCAGCCCTCTAATTTGTCAAGGGTGTTGACAGCTCTTATTCAGAAAGAATGCAGGAAGGGCACTCAAGTATTTCAAGTGAAAGTGGAGAAGATGATGTAAAGTGGGTGGACCAATAATACAGAAAGAGTACCAACACATTGACTAGCTGTCTTGGCACCCAGTGCAATTATGTGTTATCCATTCTTCATGAAATCTGGTTTCTGGAGAAAATACAACAACACACATAGAACAAGTAGGAGCTAGCAGCAGAATTTGCAAGCCTTAGACTTTTTTGGGCACAGCGTTGGATTGACAGGGTATTGTCCTTCTTTAACGATTACAAGACTTAATTGCTTATGGTCCCATCTGTGTGGTAAAATGTAAATTTTTTGTGTAGAACATAAATTGCAAATCCATCTTTCCAGAATGAAGCTTTAGATAAATACACCTTTTTTTTTTTTTTGCTGTGTCCCTCACCGATTAAGAATCTGAGATTTCCATGAGGAATACTAAGGTTGTTTTTTTTATGACAGAGAAGTATGCCTGGGGCAAATGAGGTTAAAAGGACTATAGAGGAGAGAAAGAGAATGTCAATACTGAAGAGTCTATTCAGAGGAGATTGATAGCTGTTACAGAAATAAAGGAAAGAATAGAACAACAAAGGTTAAATAAAGCCTAGAAAGATTAAAGGAAAAATAATTAAAAATACAGCAAAAAATCATAAATTCAATTAAAAAGTTAATGTTGATGTAAAAGGCACATAGAGTTATATTAGTGCTTTAAATTGTTATTAAACCCCTGGGAATATACAAGTATCAAAATTGCCCAAAGCCAGACATCAATTTTTATTGTCTTCAAGGCAAGCCTGTAGTTCTCTTTATGCAGTGGAGAATAAAGAATATAAAATTCCAGACATAAAAGATACAAATATCAGATGAAGCAGCAGTGTTTGCATAAAATAGCTAGTAACAATAATAATAGCCAAGTGACTTTAATCAGTGTACCTTTTAGTGTAGAGTAAGCCACCTTGCCCCTTGTTTGTAATAAATAGGCTTTCCATTACTGTACAGTAAACTTTTCTATCGACAGAGAACAATACAATTTGAAAAGTGAGGTCGCTAGACAAGCAAAACCAACTAATGTAGAAGAGGAAGAAACAATGTTCCTGTTTTTCTTCTGTAACATCCGTCTGACACAACTGTCATCCATCCACCAGTATGAGAAATGAGTTTGTAGCAAACACAAAGCAACACCCACACCTTTACACACACAAACCCTCTAGAAAGAAGGGGATTTACATGTGCAATTCAGGAGGGATTTTCCAAAGGGAAGACCAAATTGTTACAGGTGCTTAGGGATCTAGAGGTGCATCAGTGAGAAGTTCAGCCTATAGATGCAGACTTGGTCTTCTCATCTCTACTTTGACTTGCTTACTCTCTTGCTTTTTTGTGAGCTGATGCTGACACTGGCCATCCATTTCAAATATAGAGAACAGTTTTCAAACAAAGAGAATACTGCAGAGTTTAAGACCATTTTACAGGCAACACTTTACATAAGGCTTTAATAGCAGTTCTTCAATTTTTTGTTTGACACCGTCTTATCCATCATTTTGCACCTGGAATGACTTTACTAGTGTTGAATCATCACCGGTAGAAACAATGTTTATTTTTGAATATTGATGCTTCTGTAATTGTCTATGGAATGTAAATGCAAATACCTGACCAAAAGTTTTTTTCTATTAGATGAACTAAATTTTTCCTGCTTTCATATAATTTTTTGTTTCATCTACAGTGGATAAAAGAATAGTTGATTCCTAATATTTTAATAGGAAAGGTGAAAGTGCTTTTGCATAATATTCCAGTTTAATTGTTCTGCACTAGTACCTTAATACATTTTGCATAGCATCAGCAGTTATGAAGGGCAATAAACTGAAAGAATTTGGACTGTGAGGTTTTCTATATTCCAAATCCCTATTTAATTCTGTAGTAATCTCACACAAAAGTGCAGGGATGGAAGAAAGGTCTTGCTCAAAAAATGGGGGTTTGCCAGATACATTGTGGACATCCAAAACATTTTAGTTGAAAGTGGTACGCTATGAAAAATTGGAGTTATTTAGAACACTTAAATAAAAGGCTTGGCTGTTTACTGTCAAAGACTCCACGTAACTATTTATTCCTGTTCAAAGAGGGTCTAAGTGCCACAAAATGAGACCAACAGTTTTCCCACTTCTAACTCATATTAAGCAAGAGTTAAGAAATATATATATATATAGGTATATAAATACAAAGGCATTTGGTGCTTCTTCATGATGAGAAAGGATAAGTATGAAGACATGCAATGGCCAGAGAAGTTCAAGTAGTAGAAAATTTGAAAAGATTACAGCTTTAGTTGAATCACACACCGATAATACACAGTCAAGGTAAGGGGAGAAGTACAAATGTTACTATTCCTGAATCTGAAAAAACTGCAAAGAGTATAAGTCTTTTACTGTAAAAGCTATCTATTAAGGATGTAAGTGAAATATAAATTATTTCCTGAAAGCTTGTATCTGGAATAGGACAAAGCAAGCTGTTTTTATAATATTTTCCATGAAGATATTAGTGATAATTAAGAAATACATTAGTTTGGTCTTTGTCTTAAAATTCCCTAAAATCCTCTGATTCAAAAAAGGTATGTAGTTCTCATAATTCATTGTCTGGGAGTTTCAGATTCATCACTGTATTTGTCCTTACGGTACTTGTGGAGGGAAATATTATTTTTCTCACTTCACAAATGCTGTTGGAGAGAGGGGCTATCAGTAATATTTCATATAGTAAGTACCCAGGCATGTTTGAGCAAAAAGAAATGACAGAAAACTTTCTGAAAATTTTAGCTTCTAAATTAAGCCTTGAGGCAGTAAGAGAAGCACTAATCAAATGTTTTCAGAAAGAGAAAATAAGATCCATGTTTTGTTACGAGGGTTTCAAAGACTTTGGCTTTGTCCATACATCTGCAATTAATTAAATGGGCCAGGAATTGTTCTCTGGCTCTGAGGGTTATCCATAAAAGCTCTTGCCTTCCAGAAGATGCAAGTTGTATCCATGCAGCCTTTTGGCCTGTGCTGTCCAGTGGAGTGTGATGAGTATTTCACAGAGTGGTATTGCTTGGCAGAAACCATGGCAAAGATCACGCCAGCATTCCAGCAGTATGGAGAGCCACCTGCCAGGTATTGGAACCCATAGCCTATCCCTCCTTAGCTTGTTAGTCTAGTCATGCTCTGCATTTTGGAAATGTTGACTTGATTTGTGTGCGTGTGGTGGAGTCTTGAAACTGTAATCAAGTTGCTATATCTAGAAAAGTCACTGCTACAGGAATTTTCCCATGTTCTTCTTAGGAAAAACAAACCACGACAAACAAAACCCCAAACAAAAAAATTCTAAAAACAAAGTCTAAGATAACAACACTAAAAACTCTCCACACCCCTTACCAAAGAGTTTTCTAGAATCTGACACGGTATATTTTTTTTGTTTGCTTATTTCCAACACCTTATTCTCCTGGTGTCTGAACTCAATCAGAACAAGCTACCGTACAGGTTATTGTTCTTGGTGCACTGACTCTGCTTGTATCCTGGTGTCACTCCAATTTTGGAATAGATCTCTTCCTGAAGTGCAATATGGATTAGACGGTGCTGTCTCTTCAACATTTGGCCATCAGTTTTGTGCAATCAATTCAGTCTTTCCAAAACAATAGTAAGTTTGTTAAATGCTGACTTCACTAATACTTCTCTCTTTGGCAGAATTTGGCAGGTTTCTGGCAAGTCTAGTCCATTAGTTATTCATCTCTTAATTTGCTGAAATTAACTGTCGGATGCTGGGATTGTTTCCAAGACAAGGTCAATGTAGACCTGAAAATCCTTCTTTAAAGCCTTTTCTTCTCGTGTTGGTAGCTGCCTAATTTAAGCAGTGGACAGTGGTCACTGTCATAAATGTTTTTGCCTTTGCATTCAGAGCTAAAAAAAAAATCAGTCAAAATCTTGAAGTCTAATGTAGAATGTCATGCAAAACTTT